>WNGS01006631.1:81251-93217 GCA_020271785.1 Procambarus virginalis | reverse complement strand
CTCCTCTCCCTACCTTCTAGAGTAGTACGGACTCTCCTCTCTCTCTCTCTCTCTCTCTCTCTCTCTCTCTCGGAGAGGTGTGACCCACTCTAGAAGGTAAGGGGAGGGGAGAGGGGTTGTCCCCTCTAGAAGGTAGGGGAGAGGAGGGAGAGGGTGATCCACTCTAGAAGGTAAGGGAGGGGAGGGGAGGGGTGTCCCTCTAGAAGGTAAGGGAGGGGGGAGTGAGAGGTTCCCCACTCTAGAAGGTACGGGAGGGATGGGGGAGGGGTGTCCCCTCTAGAAGGTAGGGGAGAGGAGGGAGAGGGAGGGAGAGGGAGGGAGAGGGGTGCCCCACTCTTGAAGGTAAGGGAGGGGAGGGGGAGGGGTGTCCCCTCTAGTCTGTCTGCCTCTTTCTTTCTCTCCTACCCTCCTGGCACTTCAACTCTCTCAAGTGCTACCTAAACGGAAGCTGACAAACCACAAATGACTCTCACGCCGAGGGGAAGGTCCCTCACTCTCCCTCACCCTCCCTCCCTCACCCCTGTCTCTCCCCACATCAACATATGTTGGGTCATCTAGAACACTCACCACATACTCTAGGCGCATAACAATACATAGGCATTTTTAATCAAGACTATTATCTATACACAGGATTAAGTCTACGGAAAACAAACATACATATTCATTTACTCTTAACAACATATCCACATACCTCTTACTTTAGCACATACCACATAGCCCTACATACTCCCCTACCCCCCAAACAACATGACCACAATCTTCCATGACCACATACCCTAACACCGGACGCTCACACGCGTCCGACACACCCCAACTTCCGGGAAAATCCCATTACATCACTATGTGGCTACATACCTGAGCACCACATGGCCAGCTGGCTCTAATGAGCTCACCTGGCCAGATGGTGCGCACGGTTCTAGTCCCCATTTACACTACTGGCGCATACCCAGGGTAGATTAATATGGAGAAAAAGGTGTTACCCAAGCAGCACGGCCCCCCCCCCCCTTTTAGCACGGTGCCGAAGTCTCCAATGGAAAGGCAATCACCAATACGACTGATTCCAGCGCCGTCGCAGGAACTGTGAGCTCCAGAGTTGACCTTGAAGTTGGTGAAAGAAGGCACAGGTACTCCACCCGGAGAGCGCAGTGGTTGGGGCCGGAGAAGAACCTCCCCATCAAGGGCAAGAACGACCCCAGCCTCCTGAAGCACAGCTTGTGCCGCACGAGCCCCAGGAGGTGGACGTCCCAGACCAACGTCTATGGGTTCCAGACAGAGATTGTCACAGCCCTCTTTCACCCGAGGCCGACTTCCTTCAACACTAAGCAGAAGGAAGAGTTATAATTATTAAATATAACAATTATTATTAAAATAATAATTATAATAATTTAATAATTACACAATTGTAAATGTTACATAGACATGTACATACATAAACAATCATTTACACAAATTCAACAGTCACTATACAAGGCAATTTACATCTATGGTGAGTCAAACAGTTACTAGTCTTGCTCCACACCCACCCAACGGGGCAGCAGCTTTACAGTCATGCAACAGCTTTTGAAACATGCATTAGCTACAGTAAGCAAATTTGGGATATTTCACTTGTATTCTCGGCAGCACATCATTGTGAATGAAGTACGTACACATTTCTTGGAGCCCATTGATGGTGTTATCTCTGAATTCCGTGATTTTTTCACATTCCATTGTATCACAGCAAAATCATTTTGCTTGATATTCCTCGAGTACCATGATGTATTTATCTTCAGGACCTCACGTAGAGGCTTGATAATGTTAACAAAATCTGGAATGACAACAGTAGTGAGCCATTCCTGGAAAACTAACTTCAGTGGATGTTAAAAAAAGGGCAACATTCTTGATATCAGCAACTTTCTTAGTATCCGATGAAAGGTTTTTGGCACTAAGAACATTTCCAAGGAACTAAAATTTTATGGTGATCGAACTTCCACTTTTCTTCCATGAGATTCTTTTCTCATAAGTGTTGCAATGTTGCACGAAGGGCTTTTCAAGTTTAGCTTGGGTACGGCTATAAACAATGATGTCAGGGAAAATCCATAGGAGCCGTGATGAGGATTCAAACCTATGTGGTGGGTATTTCCACGCACCTAGACAACCAGACCACGACATGGTCAAAAGGATTGCACCCAGGTGTTCTACTTAACACACGAGGGTTTCCTGTGGCTTCCACTGAAACCGGACCAGGATTTTCAAACAATTCTCAATGCACTCTGGCTCAGTCACCAGCCTTAGCCTGAGCCTCATTGGAAACCTCCGGAAACCCTCGTGTATTCAGTAGAACTCCAGTTTGCAATCCTTTCGACCATGTCGTGGCCTGGTTGTCTATACCGAGTGCGTGGGAATACTCATCACATAGGTTCGAATGCTCGTCATGGCTTCAGAGGATTTTCTCATTAACACATCACGTTAGTGTGATTACTCTTTGTAATGAAAGAGGAGCGTCTGAAGTAGAACATTCCTGGATGACAGAGCCAGAGTGCATAGGGGCGATTGTGTGAAAATTCTTCATTCGGCTTCAGTGGAAGACTAGTGAAACCCTCGTGTGCTCAGTAGAACTCCAGGATGCAATCCATTTTGAACATGTCGTGGCCTGGGACGTGTGCGTGGAAATACCCACCACGTAGGTTTGAATCCTCATCACGGCTCCTAAATATTAACTCCAACGGAGATAACAGATGAGCTGTAGATAGGCTAAGAGAGGCAGGCCGCTGTAGTGAAGCTAAGAAAGGGAGCCAGATGAAGTGAAGCTAAGAGAGGGAGCCAGCTATGGTGAAGCTAAGAGAGGGAGACAGCTGTAGTGAAACTAAGAGAGGGAGGAATCTGTGGTGAAACAAGGAGAGGGACACAGCTGTGGTGAAGCTAATAGAGGGAGACAGCTGTAGTGAAACTAAGAGAGGGAGGTAACTGTGGTGAAGCAAGGAGAGGGAGACAGCTGTGGTGAAGCTAAGAGAAGAAGACAGCTGTGGTGAAGCTAAGAGAGGGAAGCAGCTGTAGCGAAGCTAAGAGAGGAAGACAGCAGTAGTGAAGCTAAGAGAGGAAGGCATCTGTGGCGAAGCTAAGAGAGGGAAGCAGCTGAAGTGAAGCTAAGAGAGGAAGACAGCAGTAGTGAAACTAAGAGAGGGAAGTAGCTGTAGTGAAGCTAAGAGAGGGAGGTAACTGTGGTGAAGCAAAGAGAGGGAGAAAGCTGGGGTGAAGCTAAGAGAAGAAGACAGCTGTGGTGAAGCTAAGAGAGGGAGGAAGCAGTAGTGAAGCTAAGACAGGGAGGCAGCAGTAATGAAGCAAAGAGAGGAAGGCCGCTGTAGTGAAGCAAAGATAGGGAGGCAGCAGTAATGAAGCTACGAGAGGAAGGCAGCTGTAGAGAAGCTAAGAGTATTTGAGTGTTTACCGTCAGCATTAATATCAGCGTGGGCGTGCAGGATGTGCACGGTCAGGGCCGCAACCACCAGCAACACAGTCTTCCCGCCCATCCTCATCTGCAGGAATAACAACAAATTATTACAAAATAATTCAAACTCCATTTAATTTATGGTTTAGATATTCTGATGATATAGTCTTCCTCTTCTCTAATTTTCATATACTTCTCATCCATCCATATATATATATATATATATATATATATATATATATATATATATATATATATATATATATATATATATATATATATATATATATATACCACCTCTGGTGCAAGTGTAGGGACCCATAGCCTCGGAGAAGAAAATAAAGAGTACTCAGAGAAGACCTTGTGGATCCTCACTGAACACTTTGATATTTTCTTCTCCTACCACCCCTATTCTTTTGGTATGTGTGTATATTTATCTAACTTTATTTGAAAATGTCATTACACAAAAAAGTTACAGTATTGATTACATGCAGGGTACAAGCCTGCTTGTCACAAGTTGAAAAGCTCCTCCAGCTCCTCAGATGGCGGGCAGGAACCATGGATGCAGTGAGCATTTCCTCTCTGGATTGCCACACTGAGGCGCTGGAAAAGAAAACTGGCAGCTCTAGGGTCTCTAGTTGTTTCGATTAACTTAGACCCCAACTCCTTCAAAAAGCTAGCAGCACTTTTACCCCAGGCACCAAGTGTCTCTGAGGCAATGGGGACAAAATTGTAGTGGTGCTCAAGTATATGGTGTATACTCAAGTAGTGGTATATATATATATATATATATATATATATATATATATATATATATATATATATATATATATAAAATTTGTGAGGTACCACCTCTGGTGCCAATGTGGGGACCCATAGCCTCGGAGAAGAAAATAAAAAGTATTCAGAGGAGACATTGTGGTTTCTCACTGAACACTAATATTATCTTCTCCTACCACCCCCAATCTTTTGTATGTACACATATATATTTGTTTTATTGGAACTTTATATATATATATATATATATATATATATATATATATATATATATATATATATATATATATATATATATATTGTCACGGGGGGGTGGGCCGGGGCTCTGCTAGCACTCGGCTGCTAGGGGCTCGAAAGGCCGAATACTCAGCCCCTCCGACTCCCGGGATTCACCGGAGTCTCCTTGGTCCCACAGGAGAGGACCAGCAATGCCCACCTCCGCAGGTCTTTGCTTCCACCACTGAAGGGGTGCCACTGACTCACCCTGGAAGCCCTTCAGTCAACCACGGGGAAACTGCTATCAGCAATTCCGGCCTAAACCCGTGGAGGAGTGAAGGAAGACTCAGGCTCACCTTATAACAGTAACTCCCCTGAGTCTTGCCTGCCAGACAAAAAGGTTGCAGGAACTCCTTTCCCGCCTGTCTTCTCTCTCTTTTCGTCAACAAGGTCGCCAGCTGGGTTATAATATCTGCACCCCAGCGATGCAGTTCAGTGGGTGTATATATGTTGTCTGTTGCCAGAGTGTCGCTACTCCCAAGACAGTAAGAAATTCTATAGGGAACGTGATGTCCCCTAAATGGTACTATGATAACCCTCGTGTATGCTCAATAGAGAAACATAATAATAATAATAATGGAAGCACACTCAAACACAATAATAAAATGTGTGAATTTACTGATACGAATACATGATCACACATATGACTATAAGTGATATAAGAAAATGAAAATAATAATAATAACTCTGGAGATTGTCAGCAACTCTTCTCTCACGTTCTCCAGGCTCCTTCAACTGGGCAGATAGACAGGAGTCACACACTCTCTCACAGAAGGGCCTCTTCACCACGTCGGCTCCTCTTCTTCACTGTCCTGCCATCCACACACACTGTCCTCTCTGACAGTCCTGGACATAAGCTGCCCTGCAGCCTATTCTGCTACTAAAGCCTTAATATCCTATTTCCACATATATAAGTGAATATAATGGCCTATCTAGCCTACTCTCACAAAGGGGTAATGGGAGGGAAAATGATCTACCTTAACAATCCTTGGCTCACGACGCCTGTCCCTCGATGGTGTGAGGGTCCTATGCTTCCTGAGTCGATCCTCGGCGATCCAGGAACGTTCCCACAGGTCCTCAGGTGTCGTGAAGCCTTCGCGTCTTCGCCGTTCCAATCCCTGGGGTTCAGCTATCCCAATCCTGGTCCATCAATGGGCGCTGAGCTTATCACCATATTCACCCACACGTTCCTTCCACGAGGCGTTGCTCCTCGCCCTAGGAACGGTGTCGTCCCTCTAACAACCTCAGTGGATGTGACCCGGTCACAGCTATGCCTGCCCGCCACACCTCTTCCAGGCCCTCACATCCAGCGTCGCCGCCCAGCGTCGTCACCGAATCTTTCCAAGTTTGGCACTTCTCTGCTCAATCAACTTGGTTCCTTTTGCTTCCCAGAAGCGCGGGGTCTCCTATATATCAGGTGGGCTGCGATGGCTAGCTCTAATCCACTGAGAAAGGCCTGTAAGCCTCCAATCCTTGAGAGCTGACCGAGATGCGTCCTCACCTCCCACTGTCAGTCAAACTCTGACGTTGGCGCCGCCCGGGGCACTCGGTGACGTCACGGCGGGCTCTGATTGGTCGCCTGTGACCCGAGCTACCCAATCCGCACACGGCTTGGCGTCCATTCCAAAAGGTCATATCTGCAGTAGGGGATACTCTTTCATTTATATCCGGGCGCCTCTTTCCCCTTACCTACAGACTTATAATGTAAGTTTCTCCCTGTAGGGAGAGTCGATATGACTCTTAAAGCAGGCAACGAAAGAGATAGGAGAGGGCACCGTAACATACCCCTCCCCTTAAAATAAGAGTCATATCGGTTAGTGAATCCGGGAGAGGGCATCTGCTACCACATTCTCCCTTCCTTTAATGTGCCTGATTTCTAGCCAGTACTCTTGTAACAGTAGGGCCCATCTTGTCAGCCTTTGGTTCGTGTTCTTCATCCTGTGCACGAACGTCAAGGGGTTATGATCGGTGAACACTTGCACCGGTCTAGTACCTCCACCCACATAGACGTCGAAATGTTTCAGTGCCAGGATCAGGGCTAGGCTTCCTTTTCCACTGTACTATAAGCCCTCTGGTACTTTTCGAATTTCTTGAGTAGAATGCTACTGGACGGTGAACTCCGTCCCTCTCTTGAGCTAACATGGCTCCAATCCCCACGTCGCTAGCGTCGACGTACAAGATAAAGTTCGACTCGAAGTCGGGCGAAATCAGCACTGGCGCTTCGGTTAATAACTGCTTGGTCTTCTCGAAGGACTCCTGGCATGCTTCCCCCCACCTCCATCTAACGTTCTTAGATAGCAATTCAGTCAGAGGGTGTGCCACTGTCGAGAAGTTCTTGCAAAATCCTCTGTAGTATCCGATCATCCCTAAATATCGTAACAATTCTTTTCTCGTCCTGGGATTCGGATATTCTCTGATTGCCTTCACTTTATGGTCTACCGGAGTCACCTTCCCTTGACCCACGATGAAACCTAAGTATTCTAATCGGGCCTTACCGAATTCGCTCTTGGCCAGATTTACCGTCAGGTTCGCTTCTTCCAACCGTTGGAATAACTCCGTCAGTCGACTCATGTGTTGTTTCCAGCTATCGGCGTACACCACAATATCGTCTATATACACGGCGCAACCGTCCATCCCTCTTAGCACTTCGTTCATCATCCTCTGAAAACAACTTCCGCTGTTCTTCATACCAAACGGAAGTACCTTATACTGGTACAATCCGTCTGGAGTAGCAAACGCTGAGATCTTTCTCGCACTCGGAGACAAAGGGATTTGATAGTATCCTTTCAGCAGATCGACCTTGGTAACAAACCTTGCGTTTCCCACTTGGTCGACGCAATCACTTATTCGGGGCATCGGGTGAGAATCCGACACGGTTATGGAATTCACTTTGCGATAGTCGGTGCAAAAACGATAGGATCCATCACTCTTCTTGACCAGCACACAGGGCGAGCTCCACTCACCATTGCTGGGCTCAGCGAGATCATTCGCTAGCAAATATTCCACCTCCTGTCGCATGATCTTCCTCTTTTCAGGACTCACCCGATAAGCGCTCTGCTTGATTGGCTTTCCTTCGCGCACGTCCACTTCGTGCACCACACTCTTGTGCCGTCGGGGCACATCCGTGAAGAGCGACTTGTTCCTTCGTATCAGCGTCACTAGATCTCTCCTTTTCCCTTTATCCAGATGACGCAGCCTCTCTTCTAGATGTACCAAACTCTCTGTGTTTGACAGGCGTGTACCATCGGCGGGCCCACTTTCTTTCCTCTGCTGGCAACACTTGGCTCATCTCCATACACAGAGCCAATTTCCCTTCCTGGGACGGTGTTGCTCCCTTCACTCCCGAACTCTCTTGCTCCTCTGGGAAGTATGGCTTCAAACGATTGATATGACATACCTGTGTCTTGTTAGGGCGATTCGGCTTACTGATCTCATAACTTACAGGACCCACACGGCGAACAACCGAGTATGGACCACCAAAGCGTGATTCCGTCACTCTACCTCTCCCAGGTAGCAACATCATCACTCTGGCTCCTGCCTCGAACTCCCTCGGGACAGCCTTCTTGTCGTACCAGATCGACATCTTCTCTTGAGCTGTCTTCAGGTGATCAGCAGCCAGCTCCTTCGCCGTTTTCAACCGTTCGTGGAATCTCCGCACATACTCTTCCACTGTCACTAATGTTTTCCCCGCCGTCAACTGCTCCTTCAGCATCGATAACGGGCTCCTTACCTCGTGTCCAAACACTAGCTGGAATGGAGAGAATCCCAGAGACTCAACAATAGCATCTCGGATCGCAAACAGGGCTGGACAGACAGCCTCATCCCATTCCGCTCCCTGTTCTGCACAATACACCCTTAAGATGGTCTTCAGAGTGGAATGGAACCTCTCAATCGCTCCCTGCGATTGAGGTCTATAAGGAGACGATCGTAGTTGGGCTATTCCCCAGCTTGCCATAGCTTGCCTAAACCACTTCGACTGGAAAACGCTTCCACAGTCGGACTGGATCTCCTTGGGCACACCTACCCAAGCAAAGAACCGCTGAAGGTGTCCCATGACGCATCTCGATGTCACCTTCCGCACTGGGATCGCCTCTGGAAATCTCGTCGAAGCACACATGATAGTCAATAAGTAATTATTCCCTTTCTGGTCTTAGGTAGTGGTCCCACGACGTCGATTATTAGGCGTTCAAACGCCTGGCCGAACGCCGGAACTGGAACCAAAGGTGCTTTCGGGATGGCAGGGACGTTCTTTCCCCGCTCTCTGGCACGGGAAACACGTCTTGCAAATTCTTCTTACATCCGCGTCCATGCCCGCCAATAAAAATGTTCCCGAAGCCTGCTTAAAGTCTTGGTCACTCCCAAGTGACCCGCGGGATCCACTGAGTGTGCAAGCTTCAGTACCGCGTTTCTGTACCGCGCCGGCATCACCACCTGACGCCTCACTCTCAGCACATCATCACCCGCTTCTTCCCTAACCGGTCTCCACTGCCTCATTATACTCCCTTCTCCACGAAAGAGTGAGTTGGTGACTCGGGTCCGGCGAGACCTCCTTCCGCGTTATACCGATGTTGTACTGTACTCTGCCATGTATGTACTTCATAAGCTACATTAATTGTTATTATTATTACTTATGTATTATTATTATTTATTATATTATATTATTATTCTCTAACATTATCTTATTATATATTATTATTATTATTATAACTGATGGAATGCCTTGCTCCCGGGGGACGTGAACAACCAAGGTAAATGCTTCCACCAGTCGTATACTGGACCTCTCCGCATAGGCATATCCCTCACTCGGCAGTATGTGACCAATCCCACTGATCAGCCTGGGTTTGGATATCGCTGCCGGAAGGCAGCTGAAGCCAAAAAATAAGGCCTGAGAGAGAGAGATTTAAAGGCATCCCTCGGCTCATACCAGAAACTTTCATAGACAATCTTGTCGAATAATGACAAGGAAAGGTTCCAAAGTGGGTTATATCCAGATGGGAGTCCGAAACTCGAAGAAAACTTGCATCTGGTAGGGTTGGATCCAAGGTCTGTTGGTCCCTGGTGAAGGCTGGTTGTCCCTGGTGAAGGATCGGCAAGGATAGTCATCTGAGGACACTATCCCGCCTCTAAACCGGGGCGGATGGAACTGTTGCAACCAGCAATCAGGAGAAGGCATGATCTACTGGCAAACCACTTCTTTGCTTCCCAAGATGTAGGTCCCTGATCCTGATCGTCAGCCTCCACATCTTGCCCCAGCACTGTGTCTAGGATGATGACTGAAGTGATTAGTGTGATATGAGCAGGCTTGATGTGAAGTTCTCCATCTCCTTAACACGCTTGACACAAGCAAAGTTGTGGGGCAAGATAAGGTCAGTCCACGACTACTACGCACGCTGCGGCTGACCTGTTTGCTCCACCTCTCACGGGCCTTTTCCAACTCTGCCTAGTTCAAGGAATTTGTCCTTCCTTATGGAAGCAGGCAAGCCGTTTTTCCCCGTGCACAAGATGAAAAGAGCCGCTCAGTAGTTGGTAATCCAGGCCAGTGGCACTGCTCTCCAATACTGGCATGATCCTAGAATCAATTATTGCTCAGCAAAGTGACATGATTTTTTTGACCGTAATCGGCTAATTTGTGATCGACAGTATGGTTTAAGAAAAGGCCGATCTCCTGCTGATCTCGTTGCTAAATCTCTCCACTAAGGGGCATCAGTCCTAGATGAGTCCAAGATCAGGCTGTGTGTTTGCTCCTAGATATAGCAGGACCTTTGATCGGGTCTGGAACTCTGGATTAGTAGTGACGCTTCAAGCACTAGGCATTTGCAGGCCCCATCTTAGAGTTAATAAAATATTACCTTCAAGAACGGACTCTGAGGGTTGTTTCCAATAGAGCAGAATCCGATAAGCCACTCAATTAGTGCCAGCGTTCCACAGGGCAGTGTCTTGGCCCTCTGCTGTGGAAGGTTTATTTCAACGGATCTATTTCATCTCATTCCTGAAACTCAGACGTATGCTGATGACTGTACCTCTAAACCATGTATGTACAGAAAGGAAGGAAATGCAACTGCTGAAGAAATCATACAATCACCATCTTTTAGTGATTTCTACCTGGGGTAGGAGATATCAGGTCACATTTGTGGCTGAGAAGACACAAGTGATGATTATAACTAGACTGCACATGGCGAATTGGACGAACGTGCAAATGGGTGGCAAAATCCCTAGAATTCACAGATGAATTTGACATCTTGGGGAATGAAGTTTGACTTTTCAATGACAATGAAAATAAAGACCCATGTGCTTAATTTAGCTGAAAAGGCAGCCAGGAAACGTACATATTATGGCGCATCTCATATCTTCTTGACAGTAAGGGAAGCAAAACCTTTTATGAAGCACAAGTTCGCTCCCATCTGAAGTATGCACCGTTTCCTGAAGAGAGATGAGAGAGATCGAGTAGAGCGCGGATGAAGGACGAGAGGATCTCTCTCTCTTCTCTCCAGTCTCTCTCTCTCTCTCTCTCTCTCTCTCTCCATCATCTCTCGTTCTTCTCTCTACCTCTCTTCTCTCTCTCTCTCTCTCTATCTCTCTCTCTCTTCTCTCTCTACACTCCTTTTATCTTGTTTTTCCCTATTTATAAATATATTTTATTTTTCTTATATATATCTTTTTTAAAAAAAAAAAAACACCTCTCTCTCTCTCTATTCTCCTCTCTCTCCCTGCTCTTTTTTTCCTCGTGTCCTTTCACTGTGCTCTTCGTTTACGCTCACCTTTCGGTCGCGTCGCGCGCGGTGGGTGTCGCGCCGCCCCGGACTCCGTCGCCTTGGCCCCGCTCGCCCTGCGCCCCCCGCGCGCGCCCGCTTGCCTCCCCCGCGCCCCGCTCGACGCCTCGCCTTTCTCTCTCCCCTCCCCTCTCTCCCCTCCGCGCCCCCTTTCCCCTCCTCCTCGCCGGGCGCGCGCGGCTCTCGAGCTCGCGCGCTCGCGCGCGCGCGCGCGCGCGCTCTCTCGCTATCTCGCTCTCGCTCTCTCTCTCGAGAGAGAGAGAGAGGGAGGGAGGAGGAGAGAAGAGAGAGGACCGAGGAAGGGAGATCCTCTGTCTTGAGGCCTCCCTGACCCAGCCAAAGTCACCATGCTGATGTATGGACCTGGGAGGATCAGGGCTGGCATGCTGATGAAGACTCCAACAAACCCCTGCTTGTGGCCTCTCCTTTGGCGTTGGCCTTTGTTGGAGTGAGCTGGCTGGCAGGCGGACTCTCCTTCTGCCCCATTCCCTTAGCTGAAGTCGATTGTCATCTATGCACTGGGCAGTATTGCTGTAGTCTCTCTCCTGCTGGGAGGAACCTGGTAGTCCCTTATACCATGCATCATCGTCTAGGCAGATGCCTGAGGTGGGTGGGCTTGGTGAGATGGAGTGTGGAGGGGGTGGGGTTGCATGGGGAGGCGTGTGCACTGTCGTGGCATAACAGGTATGCCATTAACCCACTGCACCTAACTCAGGACC
>WNGS01006631.1:57872-73133 GCA_020271785.1 Procambarus virginalis | reverse complement strand
TAA
The DNA here is from genome assembly GCA_020271785.1 of Procambarus virginalis. NCBI lineage: Eukaryota > Metazoa > Arthropoda > Malacostraca > Decapoda > Cambaridae > Procambarus > Procambarus virginalis. The sequence goes on along the minus strand of WNGS01006631.1, from coordinate 73,130 downwards.
ACCCTGCAGACGTGTATGGTATTGATCAACAGTTTCATTAAGAGATTTTTTTGCTCTCCTGAAATGCATAATTTCCATAGCAGTATTTTGCCTTGGTTTGAAATGCTCAGTTAATTGGCCTTGGCTGTCCCATAATCTTTAGCACCACCAGTTCTTTCAGTGTATCAAAGATATCACAAACTCTATCACTGCATAGTGAAGCAGAAAGGCACGCTTTCTTTCAGCACTTTTGATATCAGAAACTATCAACAAATTTTCAAACCTTTTCCATTTGACCCACCTCTTGACAGGTTTGTCTGGTCACAGTCAGGATCAAATGCAGGAAACTGAGGTATATTTGCCATTTTTACTGAATAATTTAAACTTATCACTTAAAATGTTCCTCAGAATATATAACACTTACGCACTGTATATGTATTCAAGAATTCACTGTAATTACTTTAATTTTGCAAAGCCACAAGCATTTTAATGCAAAGTTCACACAGTGCACAACACAGCAGCAACTGACTTTCTTACCTAGCCCTTGTGTACATGTGTTGTTACTCTACTCACAGCACACAGCAGTTGTTAGCAGTTGGTACAGCAATTGCAGCAGTTGGCAGCAGTTGGCAGCATTGGCAGCAGTAGGCAGCAGTTGGCAGCAGTAGGCAGCAGTTGGCTCACAGCGTGAAGAATTTTGTAGCACGGAGCGTCGTTTCGTAACCAAAACATCGGGTTTGTACACTGCATCAAAGCGTCGTTTCGTACACAGCGTCGGCAGATTCTCTCACAGCAACACTCAGCACAGCTTGGTAGCACACAGCATTGGCCAGCACACAGCAACGGCCAGCACACAGCAACGATCAGCACACAGCAACAGTCAGCACACAGCATGGGTTGCATACAGCATCGGTATGGTGCTCAATACAGCTTCTTCCTCCTCTGGGCGAACAGCATGCTCCTTCCTTTGTTTTGTTGAACAAAATACCTGCGTTCCCAGTTCATCCTCGTCGCCAATGTGGTGTCTGTGTATAGCTGAGATAGTCTTGGTAGTAGGTTGATGTAAAGTCATTCCTGGTTACTGACTTTAATAATAATAAAACGATTACATGACTATGGCTCCCAAGCTTGCAGGCGTCTGTGTGCTTTGTTTACCTTCTCTAGTCCAGTGGCGTCCAGCCGCCGCACATAGAAAACGGATGGTACCATTTTCTGTGAACATGACAAGAGAGAGGGAGAGAGAGAGCGAGAGAGAGAGAGAGAGAGAGAGAGAGAGAGAGAGAGAGATAGAGAGAGAAGCGAGAGGAGAGAGAGAGAGAGAGAGAGAGAGAGAGAGAGAGATAGAGAGAGAGAGAGAGACTTTGAAGTTGACTTGGGAGGGGAGTTGTGCGACCAACCCGTCCTCTTAAAAATAACGTCACTTTTACTCTTGGTGCTTCTGTTTTTTTTATTTGTGGTGTTCATCAGCTCCTGGAGTCTGAGCTTTGCGTGTGACGTGTGTGAATATTCAATGATCGTTGTGGATAGACTACCGACAGGGAAAGACGTGTAACCTTCGTCATTTTAGTGAATTTGTGGCTGACTAGTGAAGAGGCTGAATAACCTCTCTGTCGTCTGTGGTACCTAACTTTGCTTACATAGAGTGACTTTTTTCTGGGCGTAGCTATGTCGCATCATATTAAGATCTGGAACCCTAGATCTGTCTCTGGATATCTTCCACAGTATTTCTGTTGTGTATGTGGTTTGTTCAGTGCAAGGAGGATAAAAAAAGAGTTTGTTCAGTGCAAGGAGGATAATTCTTTTAACATTTGTCATACACAGTGCAAAATAGACACTGACTTCTGCTGTACTCAAGTGCCAGATCTCAGGACCCAGCGGAGGATTGCTGATCCTGTGGAGTACGTCACAGTATCTGACTTTGCAACGCAGCAAGACCTGACTAATTCCTACCTAGCAGACACATCTGCTGATCAACAGGCTGCTTTTGTTCAGTCATACAAACTCTCCCAGATGTTTCTCCAATATAGGGAGGCTCTGAGTGACATTCTGAGGCTCATTGACTCCTTTAAGGCTGAGTGTGAAAACCAGAACACAGTTTCAACAACAGACTCAAGCTGCCCTGCACAAAGCGCCGAGGTTGACAGTTGCTGGTCAAATCACATTGCTAGCAACTTCGAGGCTGAAGCTTGGTGGGAATCTATCCAACATAAAGCCTCACAGGAAGCATTGACCCGCAATTCCGAATCTACAATCCATCTACAGGTCTTCCAGATACATCTTTGTTGCCACCAACACCTTCTGTCACACCAACTGAGGAAACGCACAGCAATTTAAATACGAAACCCAGTGTGACTTCCACTCTTGCCAATTCAGACACATTGGTACCGACATCTACAGCTGTCAATCAATCGGTGCCCACAGTACCTGTATAAGGGCCAAATCAAAACTCAACTAGCCAGAATTGGCCTAGAGGGAGTGGGCGAATGCGGATCCTCCTTACCCAGCGTTCTCGGTCTCCACACCCTCAGTCACAACACAACCATAACCAGGCACTTCATTCTCAACCTCAACAAGGCCCTGAACAACATTATCTCCGGCCTTACCACCTTCAACCTAAGCAAAGCCATAACCAGGCACTGCATCACCAACCTCTACAAGGCCCTGAACAACAACAACACCGGCCTCCACACCCTCAGCCACAACATAACCATAACCAGGCACTGCATCACCAACCTCAACAAGACCTTGAACAACATCAACACCAACAGTACACTCAGCACGTGTCTCAAAGCCTGAATCAGCGGCTTAGCTCTGGCAGTCAACTTCCCAGCTTCATAGTAGGGCCCTGCTCTAAATGCAATCGCAGGGGACATAAAGCTGATACCTGTCGGAATTATCTCAGGTGCAATTACTGCCACCGAACATGTCATCAAGAGGACTCTTGTAGTACCAAAAGGGTTCTGGATAGACAGGAACAAATGTTTAGAGACATTATCTTGGATCAATCACAGAAATACTCAGACTTTATGCATACTCTTATTCGTCAGCATCCATCTTGTCCATACCCAATCCTTGATAGTGTCGTTGTGCCTCACTCAGCACAGCAGACTTTCACTCCACCAGCACAGCAGCTACGAGGTCTGCCACCATACACAGCTGCCTTCTCAAACAACTTGCACACATGAGGAGTCAATCGATCAGCATATTGTCTGCCAACATCAAAGGCTTCATGACCAATGTTGGCGATCTCACACACAGCTTTGTGAACACTCATCGTCCTGATGTGGTTGTTGTGCTAGAAACATTTCTAGATGACAGGACCCCTGAGAACTTTGCTACGATTGCCGGTTATACCTCATGGTTGTGCAGAGATAGGCAGGGTCAAGGAAGGGGTGTTGCAGTGTGCATCAGCAAAGATGTGCATGCTCAACCCATTGATGTGGTCATCCCTGGTCATTTTGAAATTATGTTCTTCAAAATTTGCTTAAATCCAGGTACCTCAATACTCTTATGTGCAATATACAGACCTCAATGGCAGGGTGCTTCCCCAATCAACTTCCTGATGGACAACCTAGACTCCTTGCTAATGCAGAACAACTGTCTGCACATTATAATTGTAGGTGACCTCAACCAGTATCTTATACAGAGAGAGTTTGATGAACTTTAAGCAGTTTTCTACCATGAAAATTATATGAGCGTTCCCACCCACATGTCAGGCTCGTCCCTTGATACTGTCATAACTGACCTTCCTGCAAGTATTGTTCATTGCAGACCTCTGAGATATGTTGGTTCTTCAGACCCCAAGGTTGTCTTTACTACACTGGCTATCCCGACAGATCGAGGTGAAGAATCTGTTCGTACTACCTGGCTTTGGGACAAAGGGAACTGGCCAGCTCTGAGTTCAGAGCTAGCAGTAACTCCCTTCAGTTGCTCCCTGGAGGAAGATGTACCCAACGTTCACTGCTGCCTCATCAACGAGTCTTTCCTATTGTTACTGTCTACATTTATCCTGCTACCATGTATAACAAGACCGGTAAGGCCCTTAAGAAAGGTAGCACACCTATCAGGAATAACCCAACTAGCCAGGTTAGCAACATGATTAGTTCAGCTATCTCCTCATCGGTGGCCGCCGTGGGGGGTACCGACTCTCCCCTCATCAACAATAACAAATAATCTCAGCTGGGTGGAGTGCTGACTCCGAAACGGGCCATGCAACTATTATGTAGCCATTGGAACTGCTCCAGCTGTCGTGGGGTACGGTTGTTCCGTCCGGCGGCTGCAGTTGTTGTTGACCCGGCGAGGAGTGCGGACCTGGGTGTCGCTGCTGACGTGGCTTGTGTCCCGGGTTTACGATGGGCTGCCCTATTTCGGCTGTCGTGCGGCTAATCTCCATAGGTTTGGAGTTTACTAGCCGTGCTGGTTACCCGCTGGTGGACGTGGTGTTGAGTGACATGCTTAGAGTCCCGGTTCGGGACGTTTATGGTGTGGAGCTGGTGACTGCTCACCGTGTCATCATCAAGTTTGTGAGTGAGGCGGTGTACCATGATTTTCTACGGAGGTACGAGGGCCGTACTTTGCAGCTGCAGGAAGGCTCCGGGTCTGTGAAAGTTTCGGACCGTAGTGGAGCTATGACATACGTCAGTGTTCATGGCGCTCCCATGGAGTTTCCTGAGGCACTCCTCCGGCGATTCTTCCAGAAGTACGGCTCTGTTATCAGTGTGCGAATGAACACACTTTCGTCCGGCACGTATTCGGGAGTGAAGACCAACATTCGGACCCTCGGGATGCGACTGAAGTCGGACATTCCGTCCACTGTCCGGCTGTTGGGTTACTATGTGCGGGTGTTTTATGCCTGTCAACCCCGTACTTGCTTCCGGTGTGGCTTGTTGGGGCATCAGGCTGCCGGGTGTACTGCTGATCCGGTCGCTCCAGTGAACTTGTTCCTTGAGGAGGATTTCCCACCGCTCCCTCTGGAGGAGGACTCTGGGGGTGAGGAGATGAGCGTCCCGTTCGCTGCTGAGGCTCCCCCAGCGTCACCCGACGTTCCCCTGGTTGTCGCAGGCCCTCCTCCGGGTGTTGCGGTGCCGTCGGATGTTCCTCCTGCCCGTGACTCTGGCCCTGCAGCTCCCGTGGACCTTCCTGGTAATCCCTGTGGAGCTTCGCCATCTGCTTCCTCGTCTTCGGTTGCGGATCCTGCCCCTGCGTCTGCCCCTCGGATCCCTGCTATGCTGGGTGCTGGGGTAGCTGCGGAGCCTTCTGCTGTGTGTGGTCCGGTTCCTCCTGTGGTAGAGGCTGCTGCCGTTCTGCGTCGGGCGTCGGTTCGTCCGGCTAGTGGTGGCCGTGCTTCTGGGTCTGCTTCCGGCTCTGACGATATCCGGCCGGAGCCCAAACGTTCCCGGCATTCGTCTACTGCCTGGGCTGATGTTGGGGACTTCAGTGACTGTGGGTCTTCAGGTGTTGACGGCGTGGCTCCAGATGGATCGTTGTCTCCACGGTTGGTGATGGCAGAGGTACATGTGCCTGCTGAGGCTGGTGCTTGTGTCTCGGATGTGCCTCCTGTTCCTTCCCCGCCCGGGGACTCTCCGCAGTGAGGTGTGGTGGCTTCCAGTGCCGGGGGTGGTGACGATGCTAGTGCTGGGCGTGGCCTGGTGGTGACTTTAAGAAAGGATGTGTGCCGCTGTGGTTCCCTGAAGTCGTCTGGTGGTGTGCCCTCGGCCGCTGATGCCCCTGTGGTGGTGGCATCTGTTGCGCCCTCTGTCGAGCCCCCTCCTGCGACCATTCAGGACCTGGTGGCCCGGGTTGCCGAGTTCCTGCTGCTTGAACGGCCGGTGGACTTTACTGGTGGACGGGTTCCGGGTGTATGGGATCGGGTGGCGACTGTTGGAGCCCGGAGGGACACAGTGTGGGTTCCACGTCTGCGGGCGTTTGTTTCCCGGATTCCGGTTCACATGGCGCCCCCGGTGTTAGGCCACGCCTCCTGGACGTCGTGGATGCTTTGGGAGGCGTACAATGTGCAGTATCCGCGGGATGGGTTCCCGGGCAAATATGTACGCTGATTTCATGTTACTGTAGTTTTTGTTGGTATTCTTAGTTGGGTGCTGTGCGATGTATCTTGTTATGTTTCTTGATGTACTTTATGTTGTGTTTATTCTCGGTCCTTCAGGCCAATGCATGTATATTATTGTGTATGTACCTGTTTTGTTTTCTGGTTTGCGTGGTTTGCTTATTTATTATTATTGTTTGTTTTGGCCTCGCCCTTTGTTTGTTACGGGGCGGGTGGTTTGGTGTGTTTTTCTTCCTGTATTGTTTCTGTGCTGTACATTTGACCTGGTGTTTTCATATTGCTTTACCTGTTGTACGTGTTTGTTCTTTGTTTTGTTTGGAATGTATTGTTTGTACTGTTATGTTTCCTGTATGCTTTTTGGTGAATGCTTTTTTTATGAAGAATTTGTTTTGTGATAGTTACTGTGATTGCTAGTTTGCCATTGTGTTATGCCTTGTGCCTTGTTGTATGCTGTAATTTTCTATGCATTTATCGTGTTTGTGGTTTGTTGTGCTGTGCTGTTGGCCCTTCTGGCCGGTGGTCTATTGTTTTATTTTGTTCCGTTTTGTATTCTGTATTGTTTTTATTGTATTTAAATTGCATGCTTTGCATGTAAAAATAAAATTAAAAAAAAAAAAATTATGTAGCCATTTGGATCAACTTAAACGAGCTGCCGCCCCTTGTTATGACTTCAAGCGCTTTGCTGATAACTCTTGGCTCAAGTTATTAACCCAAGTACATGAAGACCAAATGTCAGTAATCATCGAGCAGTCGGTCTTAATAATGAACCTGCAAGATTCATTATTTTCTTTGCAGGGTGAAGCTTAAGCCTTACTCAAGAATAATCAAGATCTATCTACCAAAGTCGACCTCCTCGGACAAGAATTAAGCTTTCTCAAGAACATAGTTACTAACTTCAAACCAGCTGAAACCACTAGAAAACAGGAAGAAACAAAAGTTTGTGAACCATCTTAACAAGATACAACAGCAACACAGTTACCCAAGACGAATCAGACCAACATAAACTACTTGATTCTGTCGTTATATCTTCACGTGATTTTCCCCAAGAAATTGACGGAGAAGACTGTGCTGCCATCGTGATCCAGAAATTGCAGGATAAGATAAATTATTCAATCAAAAATAGTGACTTCAAATCAGCTTATAGAGTGGGTATCAAATCATCTAGTACAAATAACAGGAAAATTCGCGTGAAATTAGATAGCTGCTCCCGCAAGTCAGACCTTATCAGTGCTGCAGTCTCTAGTAAATCTACTGTTTATATGAATGAATGTCTGACCAGGTTCAGACAAAATCTCTTACTTAAACTGCGTGGATTCCACAAAAATTCTCCTGCAATTAAACATTGTTTTGTGCGAGATGGTAAAAATTATAGCTAGGAAGTCTAACACCGGAAAAACCTATGTAATAACAACTGAAGCTCACTTCAATTCCTTCCTGAATGACTGTGGGATAACAGCTGAATAACCAGAATACAAATTATAGTCTCATCTAACGGCCAATGTGTACTATAGCTCTGCCTTTCCATTCAAAAGGTTTTAATTTTATTTTTTAAAATTGTCATCGTGTTATTGTCTCATTTTCCTTGTTTTTTACTATATTTTTTATATACTCCCTACTCCCTTATTCCATTTGAACACTGGCTGTGCCTGTGTCCTCTAGTTTAAACTTTATCATTCAGTGTACCTGAGTGTACCTCTAGCTAATCTACCTCATTTTGTTTCAGTGTAACTAAAGTAATTAACTATATGGTAATTATAATATTATAATAAGTAAGTTTTTGTTTTATAGAATTATTATTTGTTATTTGATTTGTATTGGTCATCTATTGAAAGTACCTTTAAGCAACCTACCTCATTTTGTGTATAGTTTTATATATTCTTTTTTATTATATTTAGATCTTTTTATAATTGTCTTTTTTGCTTTTTCTGCCAAACAGTCCTTTTATGCAAACTAGTATAGACCCAGACCTAAACCTCTTATCTAGTATCTATGACAATCATCACTTTAATGATCAAAATTGCAGGTATTATACAACACATGATGTGAACAATGTTTTAACATGTAATCACAATGTTTCTGTAATTAACTTGAATGTAAGATCTTTAAGCAAACACTTTGATGATGTTAATGCCCTGATTCAAACAGTTGATTACAAATTCTCTTTTATTGTGTTTACTGAAACGTAGTTAAAAGAGGATACTACTCAACTCTTCAACATACCTAACTACTCAGCTATTCACAACTGTCGTCCTGTACAAAGAGGTGGTGGTACTTCTCTTTACTACCACCAAGAACTGACTTGCTTAAAAGTAATTAAAATTAGATACCCTTGTGGAGAGTATATATTTGCCTGTTTCAGAGTCAAGGGTAGTGAGGCTGTCCTGACTGTGGGAGCAGTCTACAGAATTCCTAACACTGATGTGACTGAATTTAACTCTAACCTTAGAAATCTAATACTAGAGAACAGACTGAACAAAAACCACTAAATTATTTCTGGGGATTTTAACATTGACCTATTCGAGCCTGATAACCCTCCTGTTGCTAGTTTCCTCAACTGTATAAATTCCTGCTTCCTCATACCCTTAATCACTAGACCTACTAGAGTCACTGATAGTACTGCCACAGCTCTTGGTCACATCTGGACCAACATAACCTCTCCGCTTACTTCAGGGATAAGTTGATAAAGAGCACTGCAGACCATTACCCCACATTTCTCCTAATCAACATTTACAAACCACCTCTAGATACAAGGAAGATAAGCTTTTGGCTGCACAATGAAACTTCTATAGGCAATTTTATAGGTGCTGCAGCTAATATCAACTGGGAGTCCGAATTATGTACCATAGGGGACATCAACCTAGCAGTGCAATCATTTATTAAAAAAACTCTCAGCCTTTATAACACCCACTGTCCTATGCTAACGAAACAAGTCACAACTAAAAAGCTAAACAATCCTTGGCTTACAAAGGGGATACTTAAATCTATTAATAAAAAACATGACCTTGAGAAGAAGTATAGGTTAGGTATCGTCTCCAAAAAACTTTCAAAGAACTACTCATCATTACTATCTAAAATAATTAAAAGAGCCAAAATTAGATACTACGAAGATAAATTTACTCAAGCAAAGGGCAACATCAAGATAAAATGGAGCACAATTTCACAAATATTGGGATCAATAAAGATTTTAAATAACAAATCAATAATTCTGTCCAAAAACGATGGTCTGCTTTCAGCCTCTGATACTGCTATTGAATTCAATAGGTTCTCATACATTGGGTCATCCCTTGCTAATGATATTCCATCATCCAGTACTAATGTTCAGGACTATCTTACAGGTAACTACTCACAGTCTCTGTACCTAACGTCCCCTAATTCCATTGATGTAAATGAGGTAATCTTTTCCCTTAAGACCAAGTCTAGTGCCCATGCGGAGATACAAACTCTAATCTACGAAAAAGCCTCCAGATCTTTAGCCATTGCATTGCAGACCATTGCATTGCTCTACAGCAAGTCACTTGAACCCCAAACTTTTCCAGATATTCTAAAAAAAGCGAGAGTAACCCCAGTCCATAAATGTGGTGATCTCAATGATGTCAACAACTTCATACCTATATCAATTCTGCCAAACTTATCAAAAATATTTGAAAAACTAATCTACAAGCAGCTTTACTCTTATCTACCCAAACACAATATACTAAGCTCTTGTAATTATGGCTTCAGACCCAAAAAAGCACTAACGATGCACTTATTATTAAGATTACCTTGATACATGCAGCTCTTGAAAAAAATGAGTTCCCTGTTGGGTTTTTTGTGGACCTACGTAAGGCTTTTGACACTGTCAACCACCAAAACCTTCTTCTTAAATTACATTCTTATGGAGTCAGAGGTCACTCCTTGCAATACCTTCAGTCCTACCTTACTGACAGGCTCCAGTATGTTTCTGTGAATAATTCCATTTCTCCGACACTACCTATAAACATTGGTGTTCCACATGGCAGCATACTTGGCCCTCTTCTCTTTCTCATGTACATTAATGACCTTCCAAATGCCTCTCAACACCTCAAACCAATCTGGTTTGCTGATGACACAACTTTCATTTTCTCCAGTCCTGACCCTCTTGCTCTAAATGCCACTGTGAATACTAAACTAAATAAATTCCATCTTTGGCTGTTAACAAACTCACCCTTAACACTGACAAAAACTTTCTATATTTTGTTTGGTAATAAATCCTCAAATTAAATTAATCTAAGAATAAACAATATGCAAATCAGTAGTAAAGTTGATGGTAATTCCTTGGTGTCCTCATCGATAACAAGCTGAATTTCCAGTGACACTTTCTAAATATTGCAAAAAAAGTTTCTAAAGCTGTTGGCATTCTTTCTAAGATAAGATATTATGTTCCTCGCCCTGCCCTGGTGACGCTCTATTACTCTCTCATCTATCCTTATCTCAACTATGGTATTTGTGCTTGGGGTTCTACTACCCAAAATCATTTTCGTCCTCTAATTACTCAACACAAAGCTGCTATTAGAACAATATCTAACTCTGGCCCCAGACAGCACTCGGTACCCTTACTCAAATCTCTGAATATATTAGATATTAAGTAACTGCACATCCTCTCTTGTGAACTCTATATATTTAAAACTCTGAATTGTAATGTCAATCCTGACCTTCAACACTTCTTAGAAGGTTGTAACAGAACTCATGGGCACCACACCAGAAACAAATACCTATTTGATATTCCTAAGAGTTTTACTTAATCAAAGATTGTACCTCTCTCAACCAGTTTAAGATGAAAACTAAGTACTACCTAATTAACTCCATGTAACCTACCTTACTTCTGTATTTCAACACATATCTTACTATTAAAAAAATTGCAGTTTGTTGACCAACTTGTATATTGGCTATTTTCTACCATGTTCCCCTTTTTTTTATCTTTTATTATTTTTTTCTTTCAACGCAATTTATACTTTAAGCTCAATTACTATTAAGTTTTAGCCTAAGTGTTTTTTTTCCCGCACCTCATCTTGCCCGAAACACTATGCGTACTAGTGGCTTTAGGTATTGTATGTACTACCTCTATCTTTAAATAAAACAGAATGTTTGTACTGTAACTCTGCAACTATGTATGTACTTTTCATAAATACATTATTATTATTATTATTATTATTATTATTATTATTATTATTATTATTATTATTATTATTATTATTATTATTATTATTATTATTATTATTATTATTATGATTGGAATGCCTTGCTCCCGGGGTACGTGAGCAACCAAGTAAACGCTTCCACCAGTCGTATACTGGACCTCTCCAGCATAGGCATATCCCTCACCGGCAGTATGTGACCAATCCCACTGATCAGCCTTGGTTTGGATATCACTGCCAGATGGCAGCTGAAGCCAAAAATAAGGCCTGGAGGAGATTTAAACGGCATCTCTCGGTTCATAACAGAAACTTTCATAGACAATCTTGTCGAATAATGAAAGAAGTTCAAAAGTGGGTTATATCTAGATGGGAATCCGAAACTCGAAGAAAACTTGCATCTGGAAGGGTTGGATCCAAGGTCTGGTGGTCTCTGGAGAAGGATCGACAGGGATAGTCATCTGAGGACACAATCCCGTCTCTAAACATAGAAGATGGTACTGTGGCAACCAGCAATCAAGAGAAGGCTGATCTACTGGCAAACCACTTTGCTCCCAAGATGTACGTCTCTGATCCTGAACGTCAGTCTCCACATCTTGCCCCAAGCACTGTGTCTAGGATGACTGAAGTGATTATAAAGCAGGCTGAAGTTCTCCATCTCCTTAACACGCTTGACACAAGCAAAGTTGTGGGGCCAGATAAGGTCAGTCCACAACTACTACGCAGCTGCGCTGACCTGTTTGCTCCACCTCTCACGGGCCTTTTCCAACTCTGCCTAGTTCAAGGAATTTGTCCTTCCTTATGGAAGAAGGCAGCCGTTGTTCCCGTGCACAAGAAGAAGAGCCGCTCAGTAGTTGGTAACTACAGGCCAGTGGCACTGCTCTCCAATACTGGCATGATCCTAGAATCATTAATTGCTCAGCAAATGACATGATTTTTTGACCATCATCGGCTAATTTGTGATCGACAGTATTGTTTTAGACAAGGCCGATCTCCTGCTGATCTCTTGCTAAATCTCTCCACTAAGTGGCATCAGTCACTAGATGAGTCCAAGATCAGCTGTGTTGTTGCTCTAGACATAGCAGGAGCCTTTGATCGGGTTTGGCACTCTGGATTAGTAGTGAAGCTTCAAGCACTAGGCATTGCAGGCTCCATCTTAGTGTTATTAAAATACTACCTTCAAGAACGGACTCTGAGGGTTGTTTCCAATGGAGCAGAATCCGATAGCCACTCAATTAGTGCCAGCGTTCCACAGGGTAGTGTCCTTGGCCCTCTTCTGTGGAATGTTTATTTCAACGATCTACTTCATCTCATTCCTGAAACTCAGACGTATGCTGATGACTGTACTCTAACCATTATGTACAGAAAGGAGGAAATGCCAACTGCTGCAAGAATCATCAATCACCAACTTTCAATGATTTCTACCTGGGGTAGGAGATGGCAGGTCACATTTGCGGCTGAGAAGACACAAGTGATGATGATAACTAGACTGCACATGGCGAATTGGACGAACGTGCAAATGGGTGGCAAATCCCTAGAGTTCACAGATGAATTTGACATCTTGGGAATGAAGTTCGACTCTTCAATGACAATAAAGACCCATGTGCTTAATTTAGCTGAAAAGGCAGCCAGGAAACTTACAGCACTAAGGCGCATCTCATATCTTCTTGACAGTAAGGGAAGCAAAACCTTTTATGAAGCACAAGTTCGCTCCCATCTAGAGTATGCACCCCTTCCTAGATTGCCTGCCCCTCATCTTTCGTCAGACTATTGGACACAGTAGAGAGACGGGTAAGAAGGCTTATCTCTAGTCTTGACCAAGTCTGGTGGGAACGGTCTGAACATCAGAGCCTACAACACCGTCGTGAAGTTGGTGGTCTTGATATACAAGTAGAACATTCTAAATGTTCTGCACCCGGCTCAACTTCGTGGACTTTTCTACCTATGTACCTAAAAAACTATTCCTACCTATGCGTATAACAGGCTCATGACACAAATGGGCCTCGAGGAGTAGGTTTCAACCTACCTTCACTTGCTTTCTTATATGATAGTTCCCTATGTGTTAGTTTCAAAGTATATTCTCGTGAAATAAATGAGTTTCTAGGTGTACGCTTCAGATGAGCTAAGGTAGGATAACAGCTCTTGCTTGCGGAAGATTTCCCAGATTATAAGGTACCCCATAAATTGAAAGTCTTAGGAATGGAGTGGAATACATTCCACACGACAAATTGAATATCAGTCAGGGATATCAAAATTCACCTCTAACACATTAGAAAAACTACTCTCTCATGTCAGCAACATTTGATCCCTTTAGGGCCTACTCAATCCTAATCAATTAAGGGTAAACCTCCTTAAGCGGAGTGCTGGCAAGGAATTTGAGGTGGGATGAAACGTTGCTGGAGGATCTCCAAGAAAAATGGCAGCAGTTTGATTCCTGATTACAACAAATCTTAGTATTCTACAGTTTCCCCAAATATACTTAGGACTAAATATCACCCACAAATTTACATGTATCTGCGTGCTCAGGCAAATCCGTATGGCTCAGTAGCCTATCTAGTTAATACTCAACAATCATTTTGCTTACATCTAGCAAGGGTAGCCCAGATAAAAAAAGGAGGTCACTACCCCACAAATGGAATTAAACTGCTTATTAGTAGGTGTAATAGAGCTGTCCACATTGCCTGGCTCAAACCCCTCAGTAATGTCACCTGGGTGAATAAGTAGATGTGGTCGGACAATGAATGCATTATGTGCAGTGGGTAAAAATGACAACAACAAAGACGTCCCTATGTCAGCAAATCGAGTAGGGAAATCCCTGAATTGTTGTGTTTATAATTAAACATGTCCCAACCAAGGACATTCCAGCTGACTATTTATCCAGAGTTTGACTTTAAACAATTAGTTAAAACCAAGATGTGGTTTAATGGACCCCAATGGCTATTTAGTGGTCAGTGGCCTCCAACAGAAGCCGCAGAGTCATTGTGACCAATATTACTACCCTGTTGTGGATCCAGAACCCCCCTCGAATTTTAGCATCAATCCTCATCGCTATTGCCATTTAAGCAAATTACTAAAGTTACAGAAATTGGTATTATGATTTCATCAACAAATGGGGATCAAGTATCGATTTCCTTAGTTCCATCAAATATTGGGTCAAACAAGCTCAACAGAGACTGGGAAGGAAATGAACATCTCCCAGAAAGTTTTGAGTAAGTCTCTGGGTGATTTGGCTTGACTGAGACAGATTATAACATTTTGAGATGCAGGAGGAAATCTGCTTCATGCAGAAAATAAATTAGATACGATGAATCCTATACTTCTTCCACGTCCACCACATCATGTACTAAACTCATAGTTTTAACATTACCATGAGCATAAATACATTGCATGGTGGAGTTATTAGATCTCTTACTTACTAAGAAAATCAGAACAAAACGTTTTTGGCTGTCGTCCCCAAGCGCGCAAACTGTTTAAATCTTTAAAAAAATTCAGTCCTTGTAGTATCTGCAAGAGATAGTATGCTCGAGTGGTGGTCTTAACCAGGTCCCCCGCCCCTACCAAGGAGACGAGGTCGTTCACACTTCGTCTCCTTTTGAAACACAGGTGTCGACATACGAGGAACACTAATTTTAACAGGACACCGAAGGTTTCCAGTGAAAGCCTCATTTGGCCTTTTCACTTTGCTAACCACACGCAGAGTACATTTAAAGTCACTTCTTTGACAGATTGAGAGACTTGTGCCTGCAGACCTTTCGCAGATTTGCTGCACTAAAATCTTGCCAAAATTATGATCGGTCGATAATGGACCTCTAACTGTCGTGGCAAGGAGAAGCTCTGTGTTCTACAAGAATAATACTCCGGAAGGCCATCCAGAAGTACCACGTACTGGTGCTTCAAACAGAGGACAATGCTAGTTGGAAATTTGTATTTCCTCCAGAGAGCACCCATGGCATTGCTGTTTTGTTACCCCGAAACGAATGGTGGTGGAACTGTTATGAAATGGCTGTAAGACAAACCTGTACAACGGCAGAACCGGGCATATTCTAATCTCACAGTTACAGAGTC
>WNGS01006631.1:0-20575 GCA_020271785.1 Procambarus virginalis | reverse complement strand
GCCTAAAAAAACTCAGTATATAGGCAAGACAACAACATCTCTTTCCAGGCGTTTAACGATCCATAAGCAACAGGGCTCCATTAAGGAACATATATTCTCTTTCCACAACCAAACCATCACCAGAGAAATCTTAGCAAACAACACAGAAATCATTGATAGATACAGCGACAGCAGGCGGCCTTGACATCTGCGAGGCACTACACATCAAGAAGTCAACACCAGCAATCAACAGCCAATTAATGCACAACTATATTCTACCCTCTTCAAGACTTCCGCTCCAGTATAGAAACATCAAGAAATATGGGACAATAGGCCTTCTGCAGTTCTATTTGTACCCAACTTCTGCAAATCTATACCCATTTTCACCCCACTATTGTATTACATCACCTCACCCAAATGCAGGTATAAGAGCCAATTTGTTTCAGTCATAAGTTGTGTGGATAAACTAAAGTGTTTGAAAATGTAATAAGTTTTACGAAACGCGTTCAAGTGTCGCGTCAGACTAGAAATAAAATTGAATTTTGGAGAATTGATTTTTCATTTACCGTCACAGTAAAAAGAAAAACATAAGGAAAATGAGAAAATTCGTGTTAGAATTATTAATCTTACTTTTTCGGTCATATTTAATAATATATATATATATATATATATATATATATATATATATATATATATATATATATATATATATATATATATATATATATGTATATATATATTGTGACGGTAACGAGTTGGAAATGGTGGTCGGCAGTCTTCCAACTAGCAGGTGTCAGTGCTGGGCCACATATAATATATAAAAAAAAGAAAAGGGAAAAAAAAAGAGAAAAAAAAAGAATGACTGCGTGATTGGTAATCTGTGGTAAGGTCGGTAATACGAAAGACAATAATAAAAACTGGATTTTAATAACAATAAAAAAAACACAAATTGAAACAAATGCAAAATCTTGGCTTAATGGTATCAAATGTCAAGTGGAAAAAAAATACATAAACAAGAAAATAGATTACGTTAATGGGGAGGAGACTTGACATACAAAAGTAAATAAAATATGAATGCTGGAATATATGTACTAACTATAAACCTCTATTTGACCACACAAGGTGAGTCACATAGGAGTTCATAGCTTGTGAGCACACAATATTCTGCTGGCAGAAACGCAAGGGACTCCAACAATAACTGGTGAGGACTTGTGATTGGCGAGGAGCCGGAGTGGAGTGTTGGTTGGCGGCCAATGAGGAAGCTGGAATGGCCGCAAGTCGCTAGTTAGCCAGTTGAAGGGTTCGGCGCGTCGACCTGGTGCAGCAGGTGCTGGAGTGGGGGGAGGAGGGAGTTGCTGGTACGTGTGGCTATCTTATAATACGTTTAGCCACTACAAAACGAATCTTGTATATTGATGAGGACAGGAGTGAGTCGTAGAAATAGCAGGCTAAATCTCTGATAAGAGATTATCGTCACAATATATATATATATATATATATATATATATATATATTTTATATATATATATATATATATATATATATATATATATATATATATATATATATATATATATATATATATATATATAATATATATATATATATATATATGTCTTCAACGAAACCATTGGAGAAGCCGTTGTGACTAGGACCTGCCTTAGCCCTACAAAGTTCTTCATCGACTTGCTTCCATCCTGAGTTGTGGCTAAGAGCACGGTCGACATAGCATTAACAACACTCCTCTTGTACCTGTCTGGGCAGTCACTGTTGGCATTGAGGCACATTCCTATGTTTGTTTCCTTAGTGTAGACTGCAGTGTGGAAACCTCTGCTCCTTTCCATGACTGTACATCTAGAAGGGCAGCTTCCCATCCTTCTCCATCTCGTAAGTGAAACGCAACACAGAATTCCGTTCAAATGCTTCCATGATTCCAGGAGGTCTTCACCTTAGAGCAAGGAGGAAATTCCAGAGATAAGAGAGGAATAGTTAACCAGGAACCACTTGAAGAGTTTGAGATTACAAGTGAGGAAGTAAGGAAATTATTACTAGATTTGGATTGACAAAGCTATAGGCCCAGATGGAATCTCCTCTTGGATACTAAAGGAGGGTGCAGAAGCACTGTGCTTACCACTCTCCATCTCAAACTCTGCCAGTGGTCCTGGTTAACTATTCCCACTCGTATCTCTGTAATTTTTCCTTGCTCTAAGGTGAAGACCTCCTGGAATTTCTTATTCAGTTCCTCACACACTTTGTCATTTGTAGTGAATCCTTCTGCCCCTATCCTTAATTTCATTACTTGTTACTTTCTGTTGTTTTTCTCCTGATGAGGCTTTGCAGCAATTTGGGTTGAGTCTTTGTCTTGCTTGCGATGTCATTTTTGTATTGTCTTTCTGCCTCTCTTCTCATCCTGACATATTCATTCCTGGCACTCTGGTACCTCTCTCTGCTCTCAAGTATCTTGTTATTCCTATAGTTTCTCCATGTCCTTTTACTTTGCAGCTTAGCTATCCTACATCTCTGATTAAACAATGGGTTTCTCATCTTCATTTCGAGGTAGTGTATGACAAATCACTGGCAACAGGGGAACTGCCAGAAATTTGGAAAGCAGCTAATGTAGTCACGATATACAAGAAAGAGGATAGACAGGAGGCACTGAACTAGAGGCCTTTGTCCTTAACCTGCATACCATGCAAGTTGATGAAGAAGATTGTGCGAAGAAAGCTAGTGGGACATCTGGAGTGAAGGAACTTTGTAACACACATCAACATGGGTTCAGAGATGGCAAGTCCTGCCTCACAGGGTTAATTGAATTCTACGACCAGGCAACAAAAATCAGGCAAGAAAGAAAGGGATGAGCAGACTGCATATTTTTGGATTGCCAGAACGCCTTTGATACAGTACCACACAAGAGGCTAGTGAAAAAGCTGGAGATGCAGGCTGGAGGTGCTCCATTGGACAGGGGGAGTACCTAAGCAACAGAAGACAACGAGTCACTGTGAGGGATGAGGTCTCAGATTGGAGAGATGTCATGAGTGGATTCTCGCAGGGGTCAGTCCTTGGATCTATACTGTTTCTGATATATGTAAATGATCTCCCGGAGGGTATTGACTCGATTTTCTCAATGTTTACTGATGACGCAAAAATTATGAGGAGGATTGAAACAGAGGAGGATAGTAGGAGGCTACAAGATGACCTGGACAGATTGAATGAATGGTCCAACAAATGGCTGCTCAAGTTCAACCCGAGTAAATGCAAAGTAATGAAACTAGCCGGCGGAAACAGAAGGCCAGACACAGGATCCAGATTGGGAGATGAAGTACTTCATGAATCGGACAGAGAGAAAGATCTAGGGGTTGATATCACACAAAACCTGTCTCCTGAAGCCCACATAAAAAGAATTACGATTGCGGCATATACGAGACTGGTTAACATCAGAACAGCCTTCAGGAACCTGTGTAAGGAATCATTCAGACACTTGTATACCACATATGTAAGACCAATCCAGGAGTATGCGGCCCCAGCATGGAGCCCGGACCTTGTCAAGCACAAGATGAAGATGAAAAAAGTTCAGAGGTATGCCACTAGTCTAGTCCCGGAGCTAAGAGGTATGAGTTACGAGGAAAGGCTGTGAGAGATGCACCTTACGACACTGGAAGCCAGAAGAGGAAGGGGAGACATGATCAATACCTACAAAATCCTCAGAGGTGTTGACAGGGTAGTAGTAGTAGTAGGCATCCATCAGTCTCAGGATAAACTATTCAACACTGGTGGTACGCGAACAAGGGGACACAGGTGGAGACAGAGTACCTAAATGAGCCACAGGGACGTTAGAAAGAACTTTTTCAGTGTCAGAGTAGTTAACATGTGGAATGCATTGGGCAGTGATGTGGTGGAGGCTGGCTCCATACACAGTTTTAAATGTAGATATGATAGAGCCCAGTAGGCTCAGAAATCTGTACACCAGTTGGTTGACAGTTGAGAGGTGAGACCAAAGAGCCAAAGCTCAACCCCCGCAAGCACAATGAGGTGAGTACAATTAGGTGAGTACACACATTGAAGCCCTCCCTTAACAGATTAAGAGGCTTAATTAGGTGAATCTCACACGCTCTGCAATTCCTGTTCACCCCACTAGGTACTTATAGGACATTGCAGATGGTCCCCCCCCCACCCTCTTGACGTGAATCAGGTTTCAATAATCACCAATAAAACACAATGTATTCACTCATTACCAGGCCGGCCCGAACATACCACTCATATCTCATTTAGCTGCAACACTGTAGCCGTGAAGATCAGGCGGCGGGCAGCCTCCCAAGGGGGCACGGTTAGGCCAGGAGGTACCCTGGTGGGAGTATAACACAGCTCGAGATGGTTTGTATCCGTCATCGCTTGACTGGCGTTGATACCTCAGATGAGGCGAGTGGCATGAAAAGGTGGCAAGGCACAATAGATGACGATGTCCCAACCAATGGACTTGGAATTCCACGAATTCCCTGTTGGAAGACTTCCCAGAACACTGGATAGTCCTCCCTGACATCTCCACTGCTAAGTGACTTAAGCAGGAGAACCGATGTAGAACGATGGTGCCAATTAACGTTGATACGCAAACCACCGTTCGTTACCTCAGCTTTTGGCGATCCCAATGCTTATTCTGTCATTATAGATTATTCTTGCATAAACACAATACCAACGCCACCGAATCCGGATTCTGCGTTTCTCCTGGTGGACCCGCGTTGAAGGTACGGTGTAGTTGAGATAGACGCTGCTGCAGACAGAATTTCACTAGATTCGGCTGAACCAACGAAATACTTCAAAAGAGGGCAGCATCTGTTGGCAGAATTCCTGCCTTGGGCAATGGCCGGAACAAGCCCACTTCCTCTGTCATAAAATCCACCAATTAGGGCACCTCGCATCAGTGGCCTAAGGCATCGGCCAATGGCAGCCTCACCTTTGCTGGCACGAGAACTTGTACATCACGGCATCAGTCGTTGCTAGAGCGGTTGGCTGGGTGGCCGTTTGTCACTACTCTACTTCAGTCCACTCCCATGACAACTGAGCTTCCTACCATGAAATTGCCACAAGTTTGTAACTATTTCTACAATCGCGTTACAGCTGCCATTGTAACAGATTTGGAATGCTGGTGGTCTAAGCTCTTCAACAAGCCTAAGCACGAGATGTTTCGAGTAATGCTTATGGAAACTAGACCCAATAAACGGCCGTGCACGGCAAACTGGTGTACGGCGATGCTCGTGCACTCTCCATTCTAGCAGAAGCTAGGCTGGTAAATCTATCCACTCACATCACTATATGCTGTGATGGTGACAAAGGCAGGTATGGGTACTGCCAAGGTCCAAGAATACATCAACGTGAGGTTGATGACTGTCTCGTTAAGAATTCTGCAGTTCTGAATGATTGTATCATTCTTGCAAAGCCGTCTGACACTGTTGAGTGCTCGCTGCACTCCTCACTCTAAGCTGTATTTCAGCCCTCAAACTACCCCCAGATGATGTAGACCACCACCCACAGGCAGCTAAGTACATGGAGTCCAAGCATGTCATAACACATCCAAAGTAACCAAACCAAATCAACTCATTCCATCTCAAACAAAATTCAAAACAATCGTCTCCGGCTGTGAGTACCAGTACCTGCTACCCCCCTCCGCGCTGCCTGACGCAAGTTTCAGCCACAATATATACCCCAGTCCATTCTCAATCAATCATGTCTCCCAAAAACAAGACTGCGCAGGGAAATAAAAGCAACAAAGCCCCTAACAAGGCATCCATCCCGACCAACACTGACAGCCTTCGGCTTTCTCCCTCTGGAAGCTCTGGGGCCCACGGCGGCGGTGCTGCTCTCCCCTCTACCCCATTACTGAGTCAGGGAGCTGTGTTCTCTCAATCCTCTCCTAATTCCCCGCTTACATCCCACTTTACGAAATTCAAGCGTGCTTCTGGTCCCTCACTGGATTTCCCTAACTGGGCCGAGAATCAGTGGTTCAAAAAGTTGTGTTTAGTCCTTGAGACTCAAATTACAATCATCCAGTCTTCAAACTGAAAATCAACCGAACCGTGCGAGACTTCATCAATAACAAGAAATAACCCTTCTCCGCGAGGATATTATAAACTATAAGGCTAGCAAGGTCAACTCCAGCATGACTTGAATCATCTCTGCGAGGGAAACATACGTCTGAAAACTGATAAAGCCATAAAAAAAAAGAGGAGGCTCTCAACAAAATGACTGAATGTATCTGTGAGATTTTTTTCTACGCCTACCTCCCTTAGGAGGTGGATTACAAGTTTAAAGGCTGCTCTTGGCAGTTAAGCATGTGTCCAATAGAAAAAGGGAAAGCGGGAGCAAACCGCCAGGCTTCCACCACTAGGGGTGAAAACCTGTCCACAATAGGCCGCTGGTTCCTCCTAGTTAAACAGGACGTTAAAACTAATAAAGGGTAACCGACGGGTTCTCACAATCAAATTTTATATTTGATGTGGCGCTATGAATTGGAATTCGAATTCCCAAGAGCAGCCGTCATATCAAAAGATCACAACAACATCAATCGTAAAATACAGAACATGGGTGTGGAAAAGAATGGTTGAAGGTTGACATCAAAGAACGTTTTCTAATAAAATAAACAATTTATTAATAACAAGAGACTAGACTACTACATCCCCCCTCCCCGCTCGGCCCGTTGATGCCGTGAGGGGGGCTTAGTGGGCGGCTGCCGGAGTGTGATGCTCCTTAGGACAGTCCTCTGTCCTTTTCTAGCCTTGTGCTCCTGCTGCTGTCCTCTCAATTGTGCCGAGCATCTTTTCCTTTTCCTTCTGTTTCGTTTTTCTCCCCCTCTTCTCCTATCTGCTTGTCGTTTCCTGCCGACCTTTGCTTGTTTTGGATCTTTCTTTGGACTTCTTCTATTTTGACGCCCGGGTGCTTGAGGAGGCATACTCTTGCACCCGTAGAACTGTAGTACCCAACGTCTCGAGCGAGGGGAACCTTTTATTGTCAATCCCCCTTTCGTCGCTGAACCCGATCTCGACGGACTGACGGTTCTTAAGGTGGCGTTTGTGGGGCGTATACTCACGACGCACCCCTAGGGGCCCCGGCATGATCGGCGATAGCTTCCTGTTGGGTGTCCTGCCTCTAATTGTGGCTCCATGGTGGGTATGGGGGCACATTCGTGGATGAAGTTTTTTCTCGTCTTTATGTCATTGATTGTTCCTGTTATACCCTCTCAGGCTCGTGGGGTGGGCGACCAAGCCCCCGAGTCGGCCTGTATTGGAAGACCAGGCTCCGTAGCTCCCGCTGCGTTGGGCCCCGACCTTGCTCCTCCTTTGACCGTCCTGACTTCTTCCCCCAGCTCCCCTCCCTCCTCTGTGGTTGGGTCGAGCCTCCAGCCCCCAGTGGTGACCACTTCGTCCCCTGGTGCGGCTAAGTCTCTCGTTGTGACTACTGCGCCTTTTGTCCCCTCTCTCTCAGGGGGTTCTCACCGCCGTCAGCGCCACGGCCGCATTCGCTCGTTTCCTTCCTCTACTGATGCGTATCAGGCCTTGTTTGGTCCTGCTTCATGGGCCAAATACTTTGATCTCCTCCCTCTTGATTCCGCGCCTCCTGACGATTTCTCTCTCCATCGGCATCTTGTTGATTCCGTGGATGCATCTGTCACCTTCAACCCCACTCGTCTCGGTACACGTGTCGTTGCTGCTCCTTCTCAGGATGCAGCTTCCCGCTTGGCTGCCTTGTCCTGCCTTGGTGAGATCCCTGTTCGGGTCTCTAAGAACACTCGGTTGAATGCCAGTGTTGGCACTATTCTCCTCCCGCCCCATGTTGCAACCGGTGTTCGGAATCTGCAGGACTGCCACGATGACATTCGGCATATCCTTGATGCCCAAGGCCATTCTGTCCTCCAGGTTGACTCGTTTACTCGTCCCCCTCGTGGTCGTCGCCGTCAACCCCTTCGCGTTGTGAAGGTCACCTTTGATGGTAGGACCCTTCCATCCTCTGTCATTCTCGCTGGCGCCAGGTGCTCTGTCCAGGAGTATATTCCTTCTCCTCGACTTTGTAACAAGTGCTGGAGGTTTGGGCATGGTGCCCTCCGCTGCTCTGGGACTGTCTCTCTCTGTCCTTTGTGTGGGGGTGAAGGTCACTCTAAGTCAGAGTGCACTTCTCCCCAAGCTCGCTGCCTCAACTGTGGTGAGGCCCATCCTACCTTCTCCCGTGCCTGTATCCATTACAAGCTTGAGGCAGCCGTCCTCAACTTGAAGCACCGGGAGCGTTTATCTTTTCCTGAGGCGAGGCGCCAGGTTCGCCGGCTCCCGCCTTATGCTAACGTCTCTTATGCTCGCGTGTTGCGCTCTTCGTCTCCTCCTTCCCACCTTCCTCAGACTCACAACCGTTTCCGGTGGACCCTGGACCCTACGCCCACTGCTCCCTCCTCTGTTCCTTTGAGTACTGTCCCGAAGGGTCCCCCTCCTGGTTCTCTGTCTGGGGTTCCCCTTCTTTCTACCCGGTCTGTCATGTCTCCTGTGTCTTCTTCCTCGTCTCCCTCCAATCCTCCTTCCCATCCCCCTCCTCCATCTATTGACTCTCCCCGCCGCCTGTCGGTGCGGGCGGATGTCCATCGCTCTCCTACCGGCCGTCGTGTGTGCTCTCGTTCAGCTTCTCCTGTTGAGACACTGGAATCCGTTGCCCGGTACGTAGTTGCTGGGACACCGGTCTCTTTAAGTCAGAAGCGTAAGCCTGGCTCCTCTCCTTCCTCCTCCCCGGCGGGTAAGAAGGCTTCGCTTTCTTCCTCGACCCCTACTACTGGCTCTATTGCTCCTTCCCCTCCCATTTCAGTGGTTGCGCCCCCTGTTCCTGCTATGGAGGTTTCTTTGACCCCTGCTTCCCTTTCGGTTGCTGCCCTTGCTGAGGTGCGCTCCCCTCTTTCTACTCCCCCTCTTCCTGCTGCTGTCCTTGACTGCTCCTCTCCATTGTCTCCTCCTCTTCCTCCTCCGGACCCCACTCGCCCACCTCTGGTCTGTTCTCCCGCTTCCTTCCCTCCATCTTTGCTCAGTTTACCCATGCCCCCTAACCCTGACTTTGCTGACCCTGATATTCTTTAACGTGCTGTGTTGCTCTTTCACCTTTGTTTCTTCTTTGTTTTCTGTTGTTGTCCTTTCTCTTCTCGTCGCTGTCTATTCTTCAATGGAACGTTCGAGGTTATTACGCCAATTTCCTCGAACTCCAACTTCTAATTTCGCGGTTTTCGCCCCTTTGTGTCTGTCTCCAGGAGCCGATGCTTGGTGCTCGTCCTGGTCGTTTTCGTGGCTATTCCTTTCTCTCCCCCCCCCCAGCCGTTGCTGGGGCTCCTAATTCTTCTGCCCTCTTGATTCGCGCTGATGTTCCCTTTGTTCCTTTACTTTTTCCTTTGCCCCTCCATTGTTCTGCTGCTCGTATCTTTGTGGGGAAATGGTACACAGTTTGTTCCATTTATCTCCCCCCAAGTGTCCCGCTTTCTCTTCCTGATTTGAAACACCTCTTGGACTCCTTGCCGGAGCCTGTGCTCCTGCTGGGTGACTTCAATTGTCGTCACTCTCTTTGGGGTGACGTTTTGACAAATACCGGGGTCGCCTTCTTGAGCCGTTTCTCCTCTCTTCTTCCCTGTCTCTTCTGAATTCTGGTGAGCCCACTCATTTGGACTCTCGGACTCGCACCCTTTCCTGTCTTGATCTTTCTCTCTGCTCTTCTTCTCTTTACCTAGATTTCACGTGGCAGGTTCTTGATGACCTCCATGGCAGTGATCATTTCCCTATCCTTGTTTCCTTTTTCTCTTTTCGCCCTTCCCTCTCTTTTCCTAGGTGGCAGTTTGCTAAAGCGGACTGGAACCTCTTTACCCTCAGTGCTGCTCTCTCTGACCTTTCCCTTCTGCCTCTCCCTCGCGCTCTCCTCCTTTTTCATGACGCTGTCATCGACGCTGCCCTCCGCTCTATTCCTCGCTCTTCCTCTCGGGGTCCACGGAAGTGTGTTCCCTGGTGGAATGCGGACTGTGCTCGGGCTGTTCGCTGTAAGCGTGCAGCCTGGAAGAGGCACCGCCGTCGGCAGACGACCGATTCTTTTCTTTTCTTTCGGAAAGCGAGTGCGGTGGCCCGTAGGGCCATCCGTACGGCTAAACGTGATTGTTGGACTTCTTATGTCTCCACAATTACGTCCGAAACTCCCCTGCCACAGATCTGGAAGCGTATCCGCAAGATAGCGGGTAAGTTCGTTCCCGATGTTTCCCCGGTCCTTCACCTCCGTGGTACTCTTGTGGCGGACCCGTTGCAGGTTGCTACTGAACTGGGTTCTCACTTTTCTTCTGTTAGCTCTGGTCTTCATCTTTCCCAATCTTTCCTTCTTCGTAAACCTGTCCTTGAGTCTCGTCCTTTAGATTTCTGCACTCGTCTTCGACTTTCCTATAATGATCCCTTCTCTCTCTCTGAACTTCGTTCTGCCCTGGCCCTCTGCGGTTCTACGGCGGCGGGCTCCGATGGTATTCATTATGAGATGCTTCGCCATCTCCCTCCGTGCACGTCTCAGTATTTACTGAGTCTGTATAATCGGATCTGGGAGTCGTCGTCAGTCCCTGAGGACTGGCTCGATGCCGTTGTCCTCCCTGTTCGCAAACCAGGGTCTCTGGGTACTTCCCCTAAGGACTTTCGCCCTATTGCCCTCACCAGTTGTGTCTGCAAACTCTTTGAACGTATGGTTAACGTTCGTCTGATGTGGTTCCTGGAACACCATCACCTCCTCTCCCCTTCTCAATTTGGTTTCCGCAAGTGCCGCAGCACGACAGATGTCCTGGTGAACTTGGAGGTCTATATTCGTACTGCTTTTGCTGCGAAGACCTCCGTTGTTGCCGTCCTTTTTGACCTGGAAAAGGCTTACGACACCACTTGGCGTTATCATATTCTATCCCAGCTTCATTCTTTTGGCCTTCGTGGTCATCTCCCTCTCTTTCTCCGCAGCTTCCTCTCTCGTCGTTCCTTTCGGGTGCGCCTTGGTACCGCTCTCTCTGCCTCTTTTCAGCAATACGAAGGTGTGCCCCAGGGTAGTGTTCTGAGCACTACTCTCTTTCTGGTTGCCCTCAATGGTCTTCTTTCCTCTCTTCCTTCAGGTGTCTTCTCCGCTCTCTATGTCGATGATCTTACCCTTTGCTGTCAGGGTGATGATTCGCCTCTCCTTCAGCGCCGGCTTCAACTTGCGATTGATGCCGTGTCGTCTTGGGCCACTGATCATGGCTTTAAGTTCTCTACTTCTAAGACTTGTGCCATGTCTTTTACTCGGAAACGGGTCGTTCTTCGTCCCTCTTTGTCACTTTATGGACATCCCATTGAGTACAAAGATTCCGCGAAGCTTTTGGGGTTATTCCTTGACACTCGTTTGTCTTGGTCTCCCCATATCTCTTACCTCCGTGTTGAGTGCTCTAAGGCCCTTACCCTCCTTCGAGTATTGTCCCATACTTCTTGGGGAGCGGATAGGCGCACTCTCCTTGCTTTGCATTCCTCTCTCGTCCTGTCTAAGCTCGATTATGGTTGCCCTGCTTACTCTTCTGCTTCTCCTTCTGCTCTTTGCCGTCTTGATGCTTTGCACCATACTGGGCTGCGCCTCAGTTCTGGTGCCTTTCGTTCGACTCCCGTCCTTAGCTTGTATGTTGACACTGGCTTCCTATCTCTCCAGGACCGCCGTGATCGCTACTGTCTTCGCTATCTTGCGCGGTCCTTGCAACATCCTTCCTCTCGCCTCTGTCGTGCTTTAACTTTTACCCCTCCTGTAGTTCCTGTTCCTCTTCACCACCTCCCTCTTTCTGTCCGGTTATCTCGCTTACAGGATTCTCTTTCCGTTCGAGTTTCTAATGTTTCTCCTCGTGTTGTTCCTTCTTTGCCCCCGTGGAGAGTCCCCCTTCCGCAGTTTTGTACATCCTTGACCCGCGTCACTAAAGCTTTTACCTCTCCTACGGTTCTAAAACGCCTTTTCCTTGAACACTTTTCTTCTCACTCCCGCTCCGTTTCTGTCTTCACCGATGGGTCTAAGTCTGCGGACGGTGTTGGCTACTCTGTTGTTTTTCCTGATCGCACTTATATGTGTCGCTTACCTCCGGAGACTAGCATCTTTACAGCGGAGCTTTACGCTATTCTCTATGCTCTTCGTCTCCTGCTTTCTCGTTGTCAGTCTTCCTTTGTGGTAGTTGTTGACTCTCGTAGTGCCCTCATGGCGCTCGGGTCCTTTAATCCGGTTCATCCAGTAGTTGTCGAGATCCAGCATTGGCTGTTTCTTGTTCACAGTAAGTTTAAGTCGGTTGAGTTTTGTTGGGTTCCCAGCCATATTGGCGTGTCTTTAAATGAGCGTGCGGATGCTGCCGCCAAGGAAGCTGTCCGCTCTTGTCCCATCTCTCGTAAAGGTATTCCATATTCCGACTTTTACCCGGTTATCCATTCCTCCATCCTTACCCGTTGGCAGGCTTCTTGGTCGTCTGTTACTGGTAACAAACTCCGTACTCTGAAATGTTGTGTTTCCTCGTGGCCGTCCTCCTATCACCGTAACCGGCGATGGGAAACTGCTCTGGCGAGGTTGCGTATTGGCCATACTCGCTTAACCCATGGTCACTTGATGGAGCGCCGCCCTGCTCCTTATTGTCCTAATTGCATTGTCCCTCTTACGGTCGTGCATGTCCTTCTTGAATGTCCTGACTTCCGGGACGAGCGTGTGTCTTGCTTTCCGACCGCCCCTCGCGGTCACCTGTCCCTCGATAGAATTCTTGGTGACTCTGATACTTTTGATATCGTTTGCCTTATGCGTTTTTGTTCTCGTATTGGCAACCTTGGTGATATTTAGCGCCCTCTGATTATTCCGCACATTTGATGGTGCTACATAGCCTCCCCGGTTTGGTACCTTCTTTTGATAATTACTTACTTACTTAGACTACTACATTATCTTGTTTACATTTACGTTAATGTCCATCCAGTGGCACTATAACCAACAGTTAACTAGCAACCCTTGCTGTGTTGCTGCATACTGAACTAACCTGAACACAGGTGTGCCCACTGAAGACGCAATATTGCAAATAAAAAAAAATATCACAGACTAAGTTACACCACAGCGAGTGATTTATTACGTTAATGTCCATCCAGTGGCATTTGCTACACACAGCTATTCAACAGCCCCTCCAGAAGTGACAGCAGGCTCCATCTTGCTGACACTTTGGGCTGACAACATGAACTAACTGAACAAATGAAGGATATCCACTGATGACACAAGCAAGCAATCAATAGTGTCACGGCTTCACGGTGACAGCTACTCTAATCACAAGCTTAAGGTCCTCCTTCCAAACAGGAGAGACCCCCGTAACTAGGCGGGTAGTCCAGCAGTGATCCCCCTATCACAATTCATTGTGAACCCTCTTTGCAACTCCCTACAGGAAGTTGCACTGTAAACAGTGAACAAAGTCAGGCAAGTCGGGATTCTGAGACACAGCTCCACTCATCCCTAAGTTTTACTCTACTCTCGTCACCGGACGATAACCAAAAGCAATTGCCTTAATCAATTACAACATTGATTATGTGATTAATTACGTTAATTGACTGATCACAGCAGTCAGCAACAAAGTACTACTTTAATCACAAACAATTGTCTCTCACTAGACAACAACATGATGGTACTCTACGTTAATCATCAACACAAGTCATCTTGTCTCTCAACACAAGTAACAATAACTCAAGTCTCTTACATTACATCACACTTGACTCCTTGCAAGTATTCAGTAAGTAATTCTTAATTAAGGTCAAACGGACCACTAATTACATCCTAATTGAGTTACGTTAACTAAGCCTACCCTAAGTGGGTAGCTTCTCAACAGTGTGTGTCATTAATTACTTTAATATGAGTGTTAATTACCCTAATTAACCTCGAGCAATTAATTAACTGTCACCAGGACCGATAATTAATCATACATAAATACGTCTCACTCCGCACTGCCTAAGCAGTTCTCATCAAACACTGTGAATTCATGGAAGAGGAGTTAATTACTAATTAACAATGAGTGCATCTTAATCCACTGTCACGAGACAGAATATGATTAATATAACTAATTATGCTAACTCCATGACCTCGCTTTACCGAGTCATCTGAGTCCTCAAGACTCCAGACGTTAGTTACTCCACTAATTATCATGAGCCACTAATTGCTATACCTCCGAAAGGTAATTAGTCTCGAGCAAATTACGTTAACACAAATACTGACAGACTCTGACAGATCCTCTCCCACTACGTGAATTCATGATGAGAATGTTAATTACATAATTAGCTAGAGTGGTCAATTAGTTGTCATACGGACAATTAATTGCACCGGAAACGTACTTCAACAAGCTCAATACTGTTCTCTAACAGTTCACACTCACTCAACAATAAATGTGCACCCCTTATCCAGTTAATTACCCCTTTAATTAACTCACTGAATCCTCAAGTCCTCAACACAACTTAAAGAAACAAAGTAACCCCAGTGTTACATAGGTCACACTTACAATGGCATGCATAACAACATAAATGCACCGCCAACATAGGTTGTGGCTACTGCAACTCGTTAATTACTATACCCACACAGTAATGACACACGGTTTTGCAACAACAAGAGTATACCAATATTACTGCCTCCTCTAATCTTGCCACCGTTGCAACAGACTGATCAATCATGTCTACTTCAGCAAGACAATTTACGTTAATATAAGACACCGTTGCTAATACGGACAGCTGGAGCTAATTCTCCATAATTAGGCAAATTAACTAATTGCTTGCTCTCATTAAGTACTGAGAATTTCCCTGAATACTTACAGGGGTCCCCTTAAATCCTCAACACAGTTCCTAGGACAGTAATATCGTATACCTGATAACAACACTGCACAAACCTGCAACACAATGATGCCATCAGCATGCCCCACATGCTAATGACATCATTAGGCAATCAGTCAGCAATCACATCTACTGACTCACCACACAACACAGTACATACAACATGCAAATCAACACATAGATATGCCTTTACATAATCAATGAAAATTATATCACCAGGACAATTATACAGACCTCAGGATATCCTCTGATAACCCTGCAACACGGGCCTGCTTACCTCTACTGGCATAATTACTCATGCGGTACCATGGCATTAATCCAGGCTGAACGATTATACAGAATCGACAGACTGGATCATTTATATGGTAATTCTCTACACTGACTGGTCCCATACTCAAGTCAGACTACACACAATCATATATCTACATATATATATCTACTTGTGTGGTACTGTGTACAATATCCCTCCAGGTACTACCTCTCAGTCACCTGGGTGTGCTACAGACAGTTGTCTCTCAGCTGCTTCCCTAGCCTGGCCGGGCTATGGGACAACACAGCTTTTACCGAAATTTCCACTAATACTGAGACACTGTTACACACTGACTATTGTACTCACGTTTTCCTCACATTTTACTCATTTCCCAGGTCACTACCTTCTGGCTGTCAACACTTAGCTTGCTCCTCATGCGTCGGCAAGATGTGGCCCTAGGCTGTCCTGGGAAAGTGGCCAAGTGGCCCAAGGGTGGCCAAGGCATGTGGCCACCGCGTGGCCCTCAGGAGTGTAGCCACGGGTGGCGCGTGACGTCACAGCACCCCACCTGAGCTGAGCTGAGCTGGCGCGCGGGGTGGGGGTGGCCTGGCCGGGCGGCGGGTGGCCGCGGGCGGCCTGGGGTGGCCGGGTGGCGCACGGGCAGCCTTGGGTGGCCGGGTGGCGCACGGGCGGCCTGGGTGGCCCCCGTTCATACACACATGGATGGGGAATCACTAACAACCCCATCATACCAGAGCATGGCTCGCTCTTACACCGGGGTGACAAGGGTGTGACAATGGCCGGCGTCACCACCACATGGACACCGTCGGGCGGAATTCAAAGTCCAACAGGGGCCTGTAATATCACCTTAATTACACTAGGAGGCCCTGCCCATTATTCCACCCAATTGTCCATGAACATACAGGATATTTGAACCACCTGTTACATCATGAGGCTCTGCCAGCTGCCCCATGGGTGATCACTGTCTCTGAGGCTTTTCACTGTCCCGTATTCATTAGCCCCAATTTCAAGCAAATTGGGCCTCGACACAACCCATGATGGCAGGGGTGCCATGCTCGATGAGTAATTTGGACGACAGAAACGATTAACGGTGGTGGAGGTGGCAGGCCTGCCACCTCCACCAGGTCACTTCTTACTCCTCTTGCTGCTCGATTCAAACTGCCGCTTTTGCGGGCTAGGGAAACTCAAATCCCCATATCTCCCCCCCTTACCTTGTCTTGGCCAATCAGCAGGAAGCTGGCACTGTTTCCTCATGCCGCTTCCAATAACAGCTGTTCGTGCCAAAAACTCAGCTAGGAGCAGAGTGCCTAAACCAATCACAGGCGCCCCTCGCCCTGTGGCGTGACGTGACGTCACAAGGAGGGGTAGGCCTAAAGACAATGGCGCGATGTCTCACTTGGTGGGGGGGAGGCAACGTTCACCCCACTGCCCCCCCACCTTTAACGGTCTGAGTCTATACCTTCTATACCACTCACTCTCAAATCTCATCCTATTTCACAGAAACAGAAAAATTTCTGTAACTCTCTCTACAGAGCAATCACAGACCTCTAATTAGTCTTAACCAACAGTCCTTAACATAAGCTTTCATTCGACACCCCACAAGTATATGTTAGTTCGAAAGCTTCCGTTTCTAGAGTCCCTAGAGCGACTAGCCTATTCTAGAAACTAGTAAAACTAGCTGAGGGGATTCTACATCCCCTCACAGTATCAGTACATTATCCGCCCAACATTTCATCTCCCAGGATGAATAAGATCAGCAAAAGCTGCTCGACTCTGTTGTTGTGTCGTCCCAAGATATCTTGTGGAACGTGAAGGTGAAAAGTGTATTGATATAGTTCATGCTCTCATAAAAGACGAATTGCATTTCAGTCTAAATAAAACAGACATTATTGCTGCTTACAGAGTAGGCAAAAAGAATCCACCAGGACAAAACCAGAGAAAAAATCGCCTCAAGCTAGCTACCCAATCCATAGAATCTCATCTTGTACGGTCAGCTGTATCCCAACGAAAGGGGATCTTCATCAACGAGTGCTTGACTAGAAAAAGACAGCAACTCCTCCACCGCTTGCGTCAAATCCGTAATCAAAACCCAGATGCAATTCATCAGTGCTTCTTTAGAGATGGGACTGATTAAAGTGAGAAACACTTCAGAAGGTAAAATGTTTACAAATGCTAATGAGGATAACCTCAACACTTTCCTCTTCCAATGTGGTTTGTCTCACCTTATTACCCCTCTCAATGAGTTAACATAATTAACCCCCTTGTCACCTAATGTGGGCTAGGTAACCAAAATCTCTGTTACACTTTTTAAAATTAAATTTTAATTTAATTTATATTAGTCATTTATTGGACTTAATTAATTGAGTGCATAAATATTTTCTTTAGTTCTTTTTAATTATAGGACCATAACTAAACTATTTATAATTAATATTCATTAGATTAAAATTTGCCTATGTTAATTATTCAACTTTTTTCTTTGCTTTCACTATTACCTAGGTTGCCTAGCCTCGCCATACTCCCTTACTCCACTGTACCCCTGGCATTGCCTGTCTCAAAATGCAAATTATTACTTACTAGCAGTACCCGCCACACGTTGCTGTGGCTCAGTCTGGTTAAATGGGAAAGAAAGAAAAGAGAAAGTGCACGTTTCAAATATATTTAATTTCACAATGCTTGTGGATATACAATATTTTTGTTCTATTGTCTGTGGAAATATAGAGATTGTCTGGTTTGCCGATCTAGAACACTCACATATAATTGTCCACGTGAGAAGCAATCCGTGTATAGATATAAACCGCACAATTCTAAAGATTGACCCTGAGCTTTGTTTATGGTGATTGCAAACGCCAATCGAATTGGAAATTACAATCTCTTCAATTGAAATGGCATATCTGTTGGAATCATAGGAATGCGAAGAATGAGGACATCTTTCCCTTGAAAGGTCCTGTCAGATTGTTGCTTCTACGACGTCGCTGATTCATTTTTTGCTGCAAGGCACGTGACATTGCAAAATTTTGGCTGGTTGATATTTTGCAAAATGATAATTGGCAAGCCTATTTTCAATTGCCGTACGTGTGATGGTATCCCTGGCAGATCGAGTGAATTCAAAAATTCTGTTGGATAATTAACCGCTTCATCTGCTTCCTCAACAGTGTCGACGGACTTGTATGTGACTGCCTCGCTTTGAATGTTAGACTGAATGATATTGTTAAGGTCGTAGACGTTTTGTTCTTGGCTACAAGAAAAGCTCGTACACTCAGTCAATCGTGATTCTTATAATTGGTTTCAATATTGGAAATACTTTTTCAATCAATTCTTCTTTTGACGTCACTAAATTGCAGAAGTTATGAGGCAATGAAGTTCGTCCTGAGGTCAGATCAACCGGCCCGTTTACGTTTCCAATTTCTAAAAATTGATGTGAGAATATCTCAGCTGATGGATCGTTTTGCAGTAGCTACATAATTACACACATATTTGTAGTTAGTTTAAATGTCTTTACGTGGCGCCACAAAGTAGAGTATTTCAGGCCAGCGTTTATTTCATCCGCTGGTGTCGATCGAGGAATTTCTGGTAATGTTTGCCTGAAATATCCTGCAAGCAATATTAATGCATTCCCAAATGGTCTGATGTGTCCACGCTAATCTTGCAA
The DNA here is from genome assembly GCA_020271785.1 of Procambarus virginalis. NCBI lineage: Eukaryota > Metazoa > Arthropoda > Malacostraca > Decapoda > Cambaridae > Procambarus > Procambarus virginalis. Next base: position 1,821 of record WNGS01006631.1, on the reverse strand, counting down.
TGATTGATCAAGAGCCTCGAACGATTTTTGTAGGGCATTGTGCATTCATCCCAAACAATAAGTTTGCATTTCTGCAATACTTTTCCTATGCCGGATGCATGGGAAATGTTGCACGTCGGAGTTTCACTGAATTACATGGTCAATGGCGATTTCAAAGTCGAAGTAGCAGTTCTTCCACTTGGTAGCAATGTCGCACTAATTCCGGACGACGCAAGAGCAAAGGTTATGCCATTTTGGGATCGATATGCTGCCTGAATCAATCTAATTAGGAAGGTTTTACCAGTTCCTCCTGGCGCATCTAAGAAGATTTCTCGAAGCCCATTATTGACAGTTTGAATTATTTGATTGTTAATGCCTTTTCGCTCAAGCGTTAGCCTAGGAATGTTGATTGCACATACGACAACAGATCACCCGTGTTGTAGTTTTGTTCACGACGTAATTCTACGTCGAACGAAGCAGCAGCAGATCGATTTGATGAGGGCATTTCCAATTGATTGAGAACTTTGTTCACGATTTCCAAGCACAAGTCTTCAATAATTATCAACGCTTCGTTGAAGATTTTTGCTGTAAAATCTATGTTCATATTTGAATTTTCTTTGCGTATTCGACGGATAATATCTTCAGCCAAGTGTGATTTATAATTATCCCATAACTCTGTTGGAGATAACAGAGAGCCGGTGGTCAAAATAATTGCAAACATTGCACGAATTTGATTTGGATGTGACGTGTTGGACGCGTCATTAATGCATACATCCCCATGCCGATCGTTCTCCAATATAGTCAGACCTTGACATGCACTACGGGAACTGGCATGTGTTACGCCATTGACAAATCTCAATTGCTGGAAAGACGTTGGACCGGGCACATTTACCAACAGCATGCGAAGAAAGAAGCATTCATCCTGATTAGGTTGCACCGTGGACAGTCTGCCTATTGTAGTTTATTTGAATATGCCGAGTTGTCCGTCAACTCGCTCTCCTCGTTTGCGTCCTTCAAATGATTTTATACTGGCATTCCATGTGTAATACGTAGGTACTTCCGAATACAGCATTGTTTTCACAAACACGTCATTTTGAAATACGTGAAGAAAGCAGTTAACGTTGTAGCCGGTGGATTCAAAGCTGTTTGTTGCACATTTGCAGCTGTGAAATAAACGTGTTGTTCATTTTCATGTTTTCAAAACAAAAACACCAAATACTAATGAAATATTTCATTAATTCAAACGCAGATCAATCGACACAGCTCAATTTCGCCACTAGTTGCACTGATAAATAATAAGAACAGTTAAAAAACGAAAGAAAAAACGATGAAAAAAGAAACAAATAAACTATACCCAGAAAATTAACGGTATGGTAAACAACACAGCTCAATTCCAAAGCAATGTCACACAAAATAATTAAATCAAAATGAAAAATAAATCAAAATATATGAAAATTCCATTTATCAATGCAATCGGAAACATTGAAATGGAATCGTAACATATTTGTATAGCTGTGTTGGTCTTACGTGCAACAGATGGCGCTGTTTAAAAAAAAACATGTTTTTACCTGTCACAGGTGTGGCATCTAAATAGTAGGTATAAAAAAAATAGTAGGTATATAAAAAAATAGTAGGTTATATAAAACATGCACATATTCGAATGGAACGTTGTGTCAGAATTTCAAAGCAATCGGTGAAGAACTTTCGGAGATTAATGAGTGTGTTGCTCCCACGTCCAACAGATGGCCTGTTTTAAAACCTTTCACGCAGCCGGGTCGTAAATATATGACGTGTTTTATTTCTATCGGTTCCGCACCAGGGTCGTAAATTTACGTTCCATTT
>WNGS01006630.1:4950-16679 GCA_020271785.1 Procambarus virginalis | reverse complement strand
GAGTCTTCTCTTCTCCTGTACTTATCGTTAAGAGAGCACCCAGTTTCCCACTAATCGTTATACTCCGATTTGACACTTCCAGCATTACACACCTAAAAGCTTAATCTCATGGTACCCACATCTATACACGCTAAGCTTATCCACGGTTACACCCAAGTACGAACCTAATCTTAGTCACTCAGTTTTATCACACATATACTCACTTAACGTAATGCTTATAATCAGTATTTTCACACATTACACCTAAGCTTTGTTACTATTACTCAGGTTGAACTTACATACACATTTGTTGATATGCTTTTGGTGTACACACTTATACACTAGCGTATACTTAGTTAAACCTTGATACACTAAGCTTTTTACTTAGGTACAACACATAAATATTCATTTAAGCTTAATACTTTAAGGTACCCCGTTCAGACCATGCTGAATATCCTCGACGTAATGTTAATCGGGTAATCACTGGGGGCGGGGGTGGTCGATGCTGTCGGGACTTAAACTGTTAATTTTTAGAACGTCACCTCATCGACTTGGGGAACAGTAGCGTCACCTCATCTGACTTGTTAAAAACTATTCCTAGCTTCGCTAACATCTATTACATTTACAATCTTTCTTTCTGAAGATGTTGAAACTATCGACGAAACATTTCTCTTAGCACCGGGATAAAACAATTTATTTTAATTAATTATATTAAACACTTCACACTCCAGGTGTTTTTTGAAGCTCCGTTTTTTGTGAGCTTAAAAAAAAGTTCCAGTCAAAGAGTATAATAAAAGGGACAGATTCTGCAATATTGTCCATCTTATCACAGGTAGCAACACGGCTCAGCTCCATTAAATGATTCTTGTACTTCCCCGTCATTTTACTTCCAACAACACTTCGCTTGTACCTGTTGTGTTCACTAGTATTATTAACCATTTAACTGAGCTGGCTGTGTCAGTGCATTGTATTTCATGCCAGAAAATAGTTGTTCACCAGAAATCACATTAACGTGATATATCATATGAATAAAGCCATAAAGGTATTAATGAGGGTTCGAACTATGTGATGGAGTATTCCCTGGCGCTCTAGTCAACTGTACCACTGCATGGTAAACTAATTGCAGCCTAGAAGTTTTACTGCCCCCACTATGGTCCCGAAGCTTCTACTGAAGCCTAACTAGGGTTTCACACAATAACATTATCCCTAACCCTCGCCCGCCCTTCATGCACGGCGGGCTCTATCAACCAAATATTTCAACCATCTGATGCTCATACTTCAAACACACCAATTTAAAGTAGGTTATTAAGTGTACCGTGTGGTTTTGTGCATTGAGATGGATTATGTATAGAAGTGTGTATTGTGTGTTGAAGTGTGCATTGTGAATTTAAGTGTGTATTGTATATTGAAGTGTGCATTGTGAATTTAAGTGTGTATTGTATATTGTTCCTGAAGTGTGTAAGTGTGTGGGTATTGAAGTAGTCACTAGACAGAGGGCCTCTTGGAACATCCAAAACATTCGCACCCTCATCAATGCTCTTTTTTGTTTTGTTCAAATAGATGTTCTTTAAAAAAAACTAAGAGAGCCCTAAAAACAACTGTCTCCTTCATGGTTAAGATGTAGTGAGACTGAGTGGTGACCACGTGGTGGGCAGCGGTGGTCATGAGGTGGCAGCGGTGGTCTGTGGTTGCAGCGGTGGTCAGTGGTGGGCGAGGGTGGTGGGCAGCGGTGGTCACTTGGTGGGCAGCGGTGGTCACTTGGTGGGCAGCGGTGGTCACTTGGTGGGCAGCGGTGGTCACGTGTTGGGCAGCGGTGGTCACGTGATGGGCAGCGGTTTTCACGTGGTGGGCAGCGGTGGGCACGTGGTGGGCAGCGGTGGGCACGTGGTGTGCCTCGTGGTCACGTGGCAGGGCACGCGTTGGTCACGTGGTGGTCAGCGGTGGTCACGTGGTGGCATCGTTGTTTCGTGTGGTTCAGCGGTGGTCACGTGGTGGGCAGCGGTGGTCACGTGGTGGCATTGTTGGCCACAGTTTTCACGTAGGTGGCAGCGGTGGTCAAGTGGTGGGCGCGTTGGTCACGTGGTTTTGCAGCGTTGGTCACGTCTGGCATCGGTGTGTGACAGTGGTGGGCAGCGGTGATCACGTGGTGGGCATCGGTGGTCACGTGGTGGGCAGCGGTCGTCACGTGGTGGGCAGCGGTGATCACGTGGTAAGCAGCGTTGGTGACAGTGGTGGGCAGCAGTGATCACGTGGTGGGCATCGGTGGTCACGTGGTGGGCAGCGGTGATCACGTGGTGGGCAGCGGTGATCACGTAGTGGGCATCGTGGTCACTTGGTGGGCAGCGGTGGTCACGTGGAGGGCAGCGGTGGTCACGTGGAGGGCAGCGGTGGTCACGTGGAGGGCAGCGGTGGTCACGTGGTTGGCATTGGTGTTCACGTGTTGGCAGCGGTGGTCATGGAGTTGCAGCCATTGTCATGTGGTGGCTGGTGGTCATGTGGTGGTCGTGGTGGTTCATGTGGTAGGCGTGTTGTGTCACGTGGTGGGCACAGTGTTTACGTGGGCAGCGGTGGTCACTTGGTGGGCAGCGGTGGTCACGTGGTGGGCAGCGGTGGGTCAGTGGGGGCCAGTGGTGGTCAGCAGTTGTCACGTGGTTGGCAGCGCTTGGCCCGTGGTTGGCAGCGGTGGTTACGTGTGGGCAGCGGTGGTTCACGTTGGTGGGCAGTGGGTGTCACGTGGTGGAGGCAGCCGTGGTGGGCCAGCAGTTTGTCACGTTGTTTGCAGCCTTTTCCACTGGTGGGCAGCGGTGTTACTTGGTGGCAGTCGGTTGGTCTGTTATTGGGCAGTTGTGGTCAAGTGGTTGGAAGTGTTTTTTCACGTGGTGGGCAGTGTTTGTCACGTGGTGGTCAGCGGTGGTCATGAGGTGTGCACGAGTTTGGTCCCCTGGAGAGCAGCAGGTCAGGTGGGCAGGCGGTGGTCCACTGTGGTGGGCACGGGGTCATGTGGTGGCAGCGGTGGTCAACGTGGTGGTCAGCGATGGTTACGGTGTTTGGTCATCGTTTGTCACTTGGTGGCAGCGGTGTTCCACGTGAATGTCAGTGGTGTTCACGTGGTTGGCATTGTGGGGAAGAATCATTTGTCACGTGGTTTGCAGCGCTGGTCACGTGGTGGGCAGCGGTCGTCACGTGGTGGGCAGCGGTCGTCACGTGGTGGGCAGCGGTCGTCACGTGGTGGGCAGCGGTCGTCACGTGGTGGGCAGCGGTCGTCACGTGGTGGGCAGCGGTGATCACGTAGTGGGCAGCGGTGGGCACGTGTGGGCACATAAACACGTGGTGGCATGGTGGGCACTTGTCACGTGGTGGGCATGTTTGTCACGTGGTGGTCCGGTGGTCATGAGGTGGGCAGCGGTGTCACGTGGTGGGCAGTGGGCGTCACTGTGGTAGGGAGTGGTAGTCACGTGGTGGGCAGCGGTGATCACGTGGTGGGCAGCGGTGATCACGTGGTGGGCAGTCGGTGATCAACGTGGTTGCAGCGTTGGTCACGTGGTGGGCTTCGGTGGTCACGTGGTAGGCAGCGGTGGTCACTTGGTGGGCAGCGGTGGTCACTTGGTGGGCAGCGGTGGTCACGCGGTGGGCAGCGGTGGTCACGCGGTGGGCAGCGGTGGTCACGTGGGGGGCAGCGGTGGTCCACGTGTTGGGCACTGTGGTCACGTGGTGGGCAGTGGTGTGGCATTTTCCACTTGTTGGCAGCGTTGGTCACGTGGTGGGCAGCGGTGGTCAAGTGATGGCAGCGGTGTCACGTGGTGGGCAGATAATCCGTGTGTGGGCAGTGGTGGGCAGCATTTGTCATGTGGTGGGCAGCGGTGGTCACATGGTGGCAGCAGTTGTCACGTGTTGTCAGCGGTGTCACGTTGGTGGTCAGCGGTGGTCCTGTGGTCAGCGGTGGTCACGTGGTGGGCAGTGTTTGTCACGTGGTGGGCAGCGGTCGTCACGTGGTGGGCAGCGGTCGTCACGTGGTGGGCAGCGGTCGTCACGTGGTGGGCAGCGGTCGTCACGTGGTGGGCAGCGGTCGTCACGTGGTGGGCAGCGGTCGTCACGTGGTGGGCAGCGGTCGTCACGTGGTGGGCAGCGGTCGTCACGTGGTGGGCAGCGGTTGTCACGTGGTGGGCAGTGGTGGCAGCGTGGTTATGTGTTTTGCACGTGGTGGGACATTGGTGGTCCGTGGTGGGTTTAGTTGTCCCTAATTTATGGCCTACTCACATATTCATCGTGGATAATTGTTAAAATTAAATTTGTTCTAAATACATGTAATACTTTTTTTGTTTTTCTTTTTTGGTACCGTAGTAAGGAGGCCATGCGAACAGTTGGGAGACGGAGCGGACTTGCATTATTCACCTGTTTAATACTGTCCATTTCTGGTCTCTTTTGGACAGGCGTTATACAATGTTCACTTGTTTGAGTTTGCCAGAATCTAACCTCGTCATGATAGTTCATACTTTAATATTTACCGTGTTGATAACCTTGTTTGTTCCTTTTTATATGTCTTTGCATGTTGCAATTTATCTTTTATTTCGTTTATTTTTGTGTTAGCACATTACTTTTCCCTCATTTATTTTATTGCGTTAAAAGTACTCGTTTGCCATCCCCTTTTGTCTAGGAGGAAAGGGGGGAGGGGGTGTTGTGGGGTGTGCGCCCGTGAGCTTGTGAGTAGCAAAGAGACCTTGAGTCTGGGAGCACTGTGTCAGGGAGCACCGTGTCTGGGAGCACCGTGTCTGGGAGCACCGTGTCTGGGAGCACTGTGTCAGGGAGCACTGTGTCAGGGAGCACCGTGTCTGGGAGCACCGTGTCTGGGAGCACCGTGTCTAGGAGCACTGTGTCAGGGAGCACCGTGTCTGGGAGCACCGTGTCTGGGAGCACCGTGTCAGGGAGCACCGTGTCTGGGAGCACCGTGTCTGGGAGCACCGTGTCTGGGAGCACCGTGTCTGGGAGCACCGTGTCTGGGAGCACCGTGTTACGATAAGTCTGTGTACTGTTTATTTTGTCCGTAGGGTAGAATAATTATTCTTTTGAGACTATTTTTCCATGTACATAAGCCATCTTATTCTAATCTGATATTGAAGTGAATATATATTTGTTATATGTAGAACGTCCATTTATTTTTTATTATTTGATATTATATATATATTTTATGTGCATGTTTATTTACCCTGATCTTGGGATATTATTCTGTTTGTACCGCTGAAGGGACACTCTGGTGTATTGTTTTAAAGACAGTGACTTACCCTTGGCTATTCTTATCACTGTCCATTGATATATACGAGCTGTGTGTACGAGTGTAGGTAGCAAATATTGGGGGCCTGTAGCCGGGAGATTATTACCACATTATTAACTGTATACTTATATTAATTCTGCTGAGACCTTGAAGTGCTGCAGAGGTTGCCTGCTCATGGAGCTGCATGAAATTCTCTGCATCTGCTGGGAAGAAGGAGAGGTGCCAAAGGACATGAGGGATGCCAACATCATCTCGCTGTATAAGAATAAAGGGGCGACTGCAACAACTACTACCACGGGAGACATCTCCTGTCCACGAGGCTAACCATAGCCCGTGCTTCTTGCCCAGCTCCTGTGCCAGGTAAGTTACGGGCTCACCATAGCCCGTGCTACTTGAAACTTGTTCCGAGTAGCTGACTCTATAACAACAACAACATGCAACAACTACCATGGAATCTCGCTCCTCAGTACTGTCGGAAAGCTGTTTGCTCGAGTCGCATTGAAGAGGCTCCAAATATTTGCAGAGTCTATCCAGAGTCACAATGCGGATTCAGAGCTGACAGGTCCACCATCGACATGGTCTTTTCCCTCAGACAACCGCAGGAGAAATGCAGGGAACAGAAGCAGCCACTCTTCGTAGCCTTCATAGATCTGACGAAGGCCTTCGACCTCGTCAGCAAGGATGGCCTGTTCAAGATCCTCCCCAAGATCAGATGCCCACCCAGGCTCCTCAGCATCATCAGATCTTTCCATGAGAACATGAGGGGCACCGTCGTCTTTGATGGACTAACATCAGACGCCTTTGACATCCGAAGTGGAGTAAAGCAGGGCTGCGTACTGGCTCCAACCCTATTTGGGATTTTCTTCGCAGTTATGCTGCGGCACGCCTTCGGATCTGTCATGGAAGGCATTTAACTCCGGACCAGGTCGGATGGAAAGCTCTTTAACCTCGCCAGGCTGAGAGCCAAGACGAAGGTTCAGCTGAGGTGTCTGCGCGACTTCCTTTTTGCCGACGACGCAGCAGTCACTGCCCACTCAGCCGAAGACCTCCAACGGCTCATGACCCGCTTCAGCGAGGCCTCTCAGGCTTTTGAATTCACCATCAGCCTGAAGAAAACACAAGTCATGGGACAAGGAGTGGACTCCCCATCTGACATCGGCATCTCCGATTCCAAACTGGAAATCGTTCACGACTTCGTGTACCTGGGCTCCACAATCTCTGACTCCCTCTCTTTTGATACGGAGCTAAACAAACGCATCGGAAAGGCATCTACTACCATGTCCAGACTGACAAAGAGAGTGTGGGGCCAACAATAGGCTGACTGAGTATACTAAGATTCAGGTTTACAGAGCCTGTGTCCTGAGCACTCTCCTTCATGGCAGTGAGTCTTGGACACAACGCGCCTGTCAGGAAAGACAGCTGAATGCCTTCCACATGCGCTGCCTTCGACACACCTTGGACATCACCTGGCAGGACAATTTGACAAACAACAACGTGTTGGGGAGAACAAGAATCACCAGCATGTACACAATGCTGAAACAGAGACGAATGCGCTGGCTCGGGCACGTTGTGCGAATGGGCGACGGCAGGATCCCCAAGGATCTCCTGTATGGAGAGCTGATGTAGGGAAAGCATCCAACAGGCAACCTCCAGCTACGGTACAAAGACATATGCAAGAGGGACCTGAAAGCCATGGACATCGATCTTGCTATATGGGAAACACTGGCTGTAGACCGTTCAGCCTGGAGGCAGTCTGTTCAAAGAGGTCTCTCCAAGTTCGAGGAGTCACTTGCCAAGGAATCAGAGACAAAGAGACAGAGAAGGAAAGCCGGTAGCCAGGAAGACAGACCAGAATCGGACTTCATTTGTGCTCGGTGTGGGATGGACTGCCACTCTCGGATTGGCCACATCAGTAACACCAGACGCTGCACCAGGATTGACAACCAGAGTGCAACTCCATAGTCTCCCGAGACTGAAGGATGCCTACTACTTATATTAGTAACTTGTACTAATTCAAACTAACCTTCCTAAGTAAAAATAACCTAAATGTGCCAAATATTACTGTGATAGCAAGAAATGTCCTGTGTTTCACCCTACTTCGAGGGAGGGTGACTACTACTCGGAGGCAGAGTATAGAGTTAATATGGGTGGACAGCGCTTCGGATTCGTAATCCTAAGGTTCTGGGTTCGATCCCAGGTGGAGGCGGAGACAAATGGCCAAAATGGTTCTTTCACCCTGATGCTCCTGTTACCTAGCAGTAAATAGGTACCTGGGAGTAAGACAGCTGCTTTCCGGGGGGTGTAACAAAAAGGAGGCCTGGTCGAGGACCGGACCGCGGGGACGCTAAGCCCCGAAATCATCTCAAGATAACCTCAAGATACTCAGCCAGTGTCAACCAACACGTTTAACGATTTTGAGGCAAGTCATTATTTTTTGCTTGTGCAGTGGGCCAGGCAGTGTTCAATGTTGTTCTAATTTTAACATTGTTTTTAATAAATGAAGTGCCAAGTGTTAACCATGGAGTGTCAAGTGGAGTTGTTGCTATCAGAGCTTAACTTAAGCGATTAAGAATCTAACAAAGTCTGCCTTTATCTGTATGGCAGGTAAACTAGAGTTAGCTGCCAGTAATAAGATGGTTAAAGTACAAATAGTGAAGGTGATAATTACTCTTCTAGTGGAAGATGGAAAACTAGGGGAAGAGGTCCTGGAAGAATTAAGTGATGAGACAAATGAGCAAGTATCATTAAGGTTTTGAGCTCGAATCTCAGCTGGAATACACTAGGCTTGAGGCTCAGCAGAAAAAAATTGATTTTGAGAATAAAGAGAAAGAATTAGAATTAAAGGCAGAACAGAGAGACATTGAGGCACAGAATGCTAGACTAGCAGCTCAGTTGCAGCTAGAGGAAGCTAAAAAAACAACAATTAGAAATACAAAGACAAATGACATAAGACAATATTAGAGAAGGGACACGGAGACTCGCAGCTGGACATGGTAATACTAGCAATATTCCTAATAATAATAACAACCCTCAATCTAAGATAAATAAATATGTCGAATTTCCTAAGTTGAATGAGGAAGACCCTGAGGTTTTCTTTTCTCACTTTTCCAAGATTGCATTCAGTATGGACTGGCCAGTAGACCAGTGGGTAGCTATAATGCAGAGTCAATTCAGGGGGAAGAGTCAAGAATTATTTGCATCTCTTCCTGATGCAAATAGCTTTGATTACCAGTTTGTCAAAACCAGCATCTTAAATGCATACCAGTTAAATCCTGAGGCACATCGACAGAAATTCTGTAATTTGTAGAGGGCACATGAACAAATAATTGTTGATTTCACGAGGTTGAAAACTAATTATTGGGAGAGATAGCTTAAATCACTTTAAATTACAGAGTTTACAACTCTTAAAAAGCTTCTTATTACAGAAGAAGTTTTATCATGTCTTCCAGATAAATTATCTACTTTTTTGGCGGAACAGAAAAGCACCACAAATATTTATGAGCTCTCTAAGCTCGCTGATGAGCATTAATTGTTAACAAGGGCACATTTTAAAGCCCAATCAATAGTTGTCACACTCGAGTAAACTATAATGCTCACAGAAAAGCTTATCAGAACAAACCCAGTACTAGTTCTCCAGCTACTCCCATGAACTCTTCTCTTACAAAATCCAAACTTGATAACCATTGACAGGGATACAAAATCCTAGTAATGTGAATTCTAAACCTGCACTAGGTTCAACAGGTGGGACCACTGTCAGATACTGCACTCATTGTAAGAGGAAAGGGCATGTGATTAATTCTTGTTTTAGTTTGCACCCTGCATTAAGACCAACTTGTCTCACCATGAGTAAAGGGTTGCAATCAAATAATTCACCATGTATTACAGGCAATCCCAATTGAATGACTGAGTTTAAACCATATATGGCCACAGGTACATTACTGTGTAAAGATGGTAGTAGTAAGACTGTTCAATTACTCTGTGATACTGGAGCTTCACAGTCTCTTATTTCCAATAATGTGCTTGCTGATGCTGATACAAGAGATCTTGGTGAGGTTGTACTACTACAAGGTATTGCAGGTTGTGTGCAACAAGTGTCTTTAATCCAAATTAATCTGGATTCTACTTATACTTCTGGGTGGTGTAATGTTGGTGTGAGTAAACAGTTGCCCATTCCAGGAGTGGATATTATTCTAGGGAATGATTTTGGGAACCATAAGGTTGAAGGGACCGAGTCTCCAATAATGTTGATTTACCCTAATAGTGTACTGGTTCAACCAGATGCAGAATATGGCATTATTTCCCTGCATGTGTTGAGACAAGATCAATGGGAAAAACGGGTGATAGTAATCCTGTCATCACCAAGGTAGATGTTCCCAAGACCAGGACCCCTTCAGTAAAGGAGTGGGAGGTGGATCTTGAGGATTCTTTTATGACTCAATTGGATGATGAGAGTGAGGCAGTAGTAGAAGCCCCGCCGAGCCCAAATCACAGGGACGGTGAAGGTGAGGAGGCTGAACTAGCTGTACCTTGCCTGCTTGTCTCCTCGAACTAGTTATCGAGAGTGAGGCCGAAATAGCTATGGCTCCATTTTATTCTGATCAGTCAGGATCAGGAGAAGAGATCAAGTTGCTAGTTCTTGCCCGCTCGCTTCTGAGTCTGAGTCCTTACCCTTAAGTGTTTTGCAGACTTCTGATCCTAGTTTACTTGAATGTAGTTCTGAGGCCACTGCTACTGTAGATGCACTGGAGGAAGGGACGGTTTCTTTTTCAAGGATCTACTTCTGATGAAAGGTGGAGGACCAATGGAGCTCCCTCATCAGATGATTCTGAGACCAACCCAACAAGTTGTCCCCAGTGTTTATCGCGAGCAGGTCTTGCAGGCCGCACATGAGGACTCCATGGGTGGTGGGTCACCAAGGTATAAACATATGTACCATAAAATATGCAAGTATTTTTACTGGCCAAACTGAAGAGAGATGCGGTCAGATATTGCCATAATTGTGTAACATGTTAAATGTTGGCAAACCAAATCAATCTGTGCCAAGAGCACCCTTACAACCAATTATAGTTCCTGATGAACATTTTTCTCATACTGTTATAGATTGTGTGGTCCATTATCCAAGACTAATCAGTAAGTTTTATGTTTACTATGATGTGTATGGCGACGAGATTCCCTGAAGCATTTGCTTTGAGGAATACTATAGCTCATAAAATTATCAAATGTCTAGAGCGATTTTTCTCCTTCTTCAGGATGCCTAGTGTTATCCAGAGTGATAATGAGGGAAATTTTTGTTCCAAAGTTTTCAGAACTTTCTGTGAATCACATGGGATTCAGCACAGGTTTTCCAGTCCGTATCATCCACAAAGCCAAGGTGGACTTGAGCATTTTCATCAAACGTTAAAACAGATGTTAAAGACGACAAGGAATACTTATCTACGTAATTGGATGAGAATCTCCCTTTTGTTCTTTATGCTGCCAGAGAGGGCTTACAAAAGTCACTTGGGTGTTCCCCATTTGATCTCGTGTTCGGTCACCAGGTAAGAGGTCCATTGAAGATGCTCACTCACCCTGCTGTACACATTCACCCTGCTGTGCGCACTCACTTTGCTGTACACACTCACCCTGCTGTACACACTCACCCTGCTGTACCAACACCTGTACACACTCACACCTGTTGTACCAACACCTATACACACGCACCCTGCTGTACCAACACCTGTACACACTCACACTGTTGTACCAACACTCTATACACACTCACCCTGTTGTACCAACACCTAGTACACACTCACCCTGTGTACCAACACCTATACACACTCACCCTGCTGTACAACACCTGTATACACTCACCCTGTTGTACCAACACCTATAACACTCACCCTGCTGTACCAACACCTGTACACACTCACCCTGCTGTACCAACACCTGTACACACTCACCCTGTTGTACCAACACCTGTACACACTCACCCTGTCTTCACCGTACACACTACCCTGACCTACATATACACTCACCCCTGCAACATGGTACCCAACTACACTTACCTGCTGTACCACACCTTTCACTCACCTGCTGTACCATACCTTTGCACTCATTGTTACCCTCACCCCTGTACAAGTATACACTCCTGTGTACCAACACCTATATACACTCACCCTGTTGTACCAACACCTTAACACTCACCCTGTTGTACCAACACCATATATACACTCACCCTGCTGTACCAACACCTGTACACACTCACCTGCTGTACCAACACCTGTACACACTCACCCTGTTGTACCAACACCTATACCCCCACCTGTTGACACCCTACACACCCCATGCTGTACAACACTTACACACTCCATGCTGACCAACACCTGCACCTCCTGCTGTACCAACACCTGTACACACTCACCCTGTTGTACCAACACTATATACACTCACCCTGTTGTACCAACACCTGTACACACTCACCCTGCTGTACCAACACCTGTAT
>WNGS01006626.1:20351-37571 GCA_020271785.1 Procambarus virginalis | reverse complement strand
ACACTCATGAGGTTTATCACCCGTATGCACCAACAGGTGAGTTTTCATAGATCCAAGTTGACTGAATCTTTTCCCACACTCTGGACACTCATGAGCTTTAACACCAGAATGCACAAACATGTGATTAATTACAGCTGAACGATCTCTGAATCTTCTTCCACACTCAGCACATTCAAAAGGTTTAGAACCCGAATGTACTAACCTGTGATTCTTCATTGATTTAAGATGACGGAATCTTTTCCCACACTCCGGACACTCGTGAGGTTTATCATTCGTATGCACCAACACGTGACGCTTCATATTTCCAAGACGCCTGAATCTTTTCCCACACTCTGGACACTCGTGAGGTTTATCTTGTGAATGCACCGCCATGTGACTTTTCATATGATAAATTAGGCCAAATGTTTTCCCACACACTGGACAGTCATGATCCGTGTGCACCAACATGTGACTTTTCATATTTACAAGATGACTGAATCTTTCACCACACTCTGGACACTGGTGAGGTTTCATCTTCTCTATAATCGTGCAGTTTGAGTGAAGGTTATCCCCTGAAGACTGTAGTTGTTCTTTTTACGTGGGGCGTTTCCTGGAGACTCAACTAATCCGCTGAAAGGCTAATTGTCTTATTTTGGTGTCGAGCTGAGGGCAGCGCAGACCAGTCCTGGAGGGATAACCACGGACAATGGAGGTGGTGTTCTACAGTTCCCTCTGCGGGGTTTGTCTTTGCAGCTGCGGCGGCTACGATCACTTCTACTTTACGATAAGTGCAGTTTGCATGAAGTTTTTCCTCCCGATGCCTGCATTTACGATCACAAACAGAAGCACTGACCACCAGCCATGATAGATCTTCTTGTGACGTAGAACAACAATAAGGCGTCGCATCGATAATGGCGGCCTAAGCCTCAGTTTCATGCAAACTTCTCAACAATCTCATTAAATTAAAAGGTATAAATTTACAATGGCGTTAAAAAAATTTATTTCAAATGGATATACTTTTGAATGAATATGATTGTAATATTGAGGCTCCTTATCGTTGATGACGCCGCGCGAACTTTCAAACTGCAAGTTTTTAAGCTAACATTAATTAATTCCAAAAATAACATGTTTATTTTTTATTAACAAGCTTAAGTATACACAGCAATGTGCTGCTACCTTCTTCTATAATAATAATAATATAATAATAATAAGAAGAAGAAGAAGTAATGGTAATGTCTTCCCACAGACATAATAACATAGGATAAAAACCACACTTATGTATTTAATTTGTGATATTTATAATAATAATAATATTTAGTTACACCAAGTCTTTCACACTCTCCTGAGTATTTTCTTAAGGTATGAGTGTGTGGTTCGAACGAGACTTACATCTCAACAACTTACAGTTTGAAAGCTCGTGCAGCGTAATCAACGATAATTCATTAGTCGTTAAGATGTAAGTCTCGTTCTAACAACACACTGAGACCGGACTCCTGGTTCAACCTTGACGCCGAGCGGACGTCTGGACACCGCCTCCGCCTGGGAGGGGACTGGTCAAGTCGTCTACTGCATTTTCGGATACCGGGCTAGAAACAACTTCGTTCACTGAGAATTTTGTACATACAAACCATTCCTTTCGTATATGCGCTGGTTTGTGTTCGCTGTTGTTCTCGTCTGAATAAATACATGGCACTTCTTCATATAATTAGCGCTTCCATTATTAGAATTATTTATCCATTATTAGAATAACAAGGTGCAAACATACCCCTTACAGTTGAAATTTATTTATTTATATACAAGAAGGTACATTGGGTTGCGAGAGTACATAACATATATTAAGAGGTACATTGTAGCAAGATTTGAGATTAAAGGATTTAAGACTAACACGTTTAGAAACAAGGCGCCCCCGAAGGAGGCTATTATTTGTTATGCACCCCATACTCAACCAGTAAGTAGTGGAGCAAAATATAGATTACATGGTCATAAAGTCTTAATCAGACCAATTCAATTCAATTTCTTTCTTTATTATGCACCCCATACCCATCCCGTGGGCGGTGGTGTAAAGGATTACAGAGGCATATAATCGGTTCATGAACTGAACCCTCTAGTTCGTTTAGCTAAGCAAATGACAATTTGTGACGCTAGTTACAAAATTATTAATATTATATATACATGTACACACTCTCATACATACATGTACAGGTATATATATATATATATATATATATATATATATATATATATATATATATATATATATATATATATATATATATATATATATATGACAATGTCAGACCACGGAGGAAAAATGAAACAGGAATTCCTTAAGTACTTTCGTATATTAATACATCTTCAGAAGGAGTGATTTTACAGATCGAGTGCTGGACATAAATAGGCAGGAGAGAAAGGTAAAGTGAGGTGAGGTACAATCGATTAAGTCACCCAAGAGATGGCACGGGCATGAATAACCCGTAAAGGTAATTATAGCATACAATAGTAAATATATACAATGAATTAGTGAGACAAATGTGCTCCAATGATCCTACTTAAATCGCCCTTTAATTGATCTATTAAAAATGGATCTAAGTTATATAGACCACTGCTAATGTTCAAATTACTTTCTTTGTGATCTGTATCAAAGCAGATTCAATTATGTTTCTGTTATAGGTGCTTTTACAATTTGTTATTGAAGAAGCCATCTCCCAATCAATTCGGTGAGCATCTTCTGACAAATGAACAAACAGAGCATTAGACAATTGGCCCTGTCTTACAGAGTATTTATGTTGCGATATTCTACATTTCAAATCTTTAGATGTTTGCCCAACATAGAACTTATTACAGTAATAAGTTCTGTAATAACTTGCCCAACATAGAACAACTGTAATAGGTTCTATGTTGGGCAAACATCTAAAGATTTGAAATGTAGAATATCGCAACATAAATACTCTGTAAGACAGGGCCAATTGTCTAATGCTCTGTTTGTTCATTTGTCAGAAGATGCTCACCGAATTGATTGGGAGATGGCTTCTTCAATAACAAATTGTAAAAGCACCTATAACAGAAACATAATTGAATCTGCTTTGATACAGATCACAAAAGAAAGTAATTTGAACATTAGCAGTGGTCTATATAACTTAGATCCATTTTAATAGATCAATTAAAGGGCGATTTAAGTAGGATCATTGGAGCACATTTGTCTCACTAATTCATTGTATATATTTACTATTGTATGCTATAATTACCTTTACGGGTTATTCATGCCCNCAGAATATGAAAGTGCTGGCGCTGCTCTTTGCACGGCCAGCGTACAGGCATATTGGAGACTGGGAGGACTAGTATCATCAACCCAAACTGAGCTGTTTGCCATACAACAGACATTCGCATATGTGATTGCACAAAACACTCAAAATGTAATCATACACACAGACTCAAAAGCTGCACTTCAAATATTAGGACAAAAACAGTGGAAAGACAACGTGGAAATAATTACCACCATTTTGTATCTTGGAGCAGTCGCTAAAGGCAAAGGACTCAACATAACCTTAAACCCATTCAATGTTGGAATCCCATTAAATGAGAAAGCCGATGAAATTGCTAAACTGGCAACTCGTCATCCAGTGATACATAAAACAATCCAACCCAGCCTAGAGAACATTAAAAACATCATCACCTAAAAACTCTCACACCTCAACAAAGCCTACCTACACCAGAGAGTAGCTGAAGGTTCGCCCTCTGCAATATGGTATCTTCAGGCCACCAAGTTAGGAAGGTTAAATATCCCAAAAGGAATCCACAGGAAAATAGCAGTTATGTTATATAGACTACGTCTAGGTTACAGATGCAACTGGGAGATTGGTGAACCCCGACAGAGAGAATGCATCTTCTGCCAAACTGTCACAGAAAAGCCACTACTTCATTATCTCCTGGAATGTGAAGCAACCAACGACCTTAGAAGAGCTTTAAGAGTTCCTGAGTCTTGCAGTGGCCACCCTGAAGCCATCAACACTGCCACTCTCCTGGTCAAAAAAGGTGTCCAGCAGGTGGACACCCTCATAAAGACTGTGAAGCAGTATCCTCCCCCGCGATAACAGCCTGACGATTAAATGCAACCTCAGAATACTGAAAAGAATTACTGAACAAAAAATTGTACCACTTACGGGCTATTCATGCCCGTGCCACCTCTTGGGTGGCTTAATCTTTATCAATCAATCAATCTACAGAGAGGGGCCCCGCTCCTGTGCCAGGTAAGTCCACTAGGGGCTCACCATAGCCAGTGCTACTTGGAACGTTTTGTTCCCAGTAGCTGAATCTTAAACAGCAACAACTACAGAGGGGCCCATTGGCCCTTACGAGGTCTTGAAGTGGGTAGAATGTAGTTATGCATTAATTGGCTGTTGATTGCTGGTGTTGACTTTTTGATGTGTAGTGCCTCGCTGATGTCGAGCCTCCTGTTATCGCTGTATCTATCGATGATTTCTGTGTTGTTTGTTAAGACTTCTCTGATGATGGTCTGGCTGTGAGAAGAGATTATATGTTCCTTGATGGAGCCCTGTTGTTTATGCATTGTTAATCGCCTGGAAAGAGACTTTGTTGTCTTGCCTATATACTGAGTTCTTTGGAGCTTACAGTCCCCAAGTGGGCATGTAAGTTACTGGGACTGTAAGCTCCAAAGTTTGGCTTTCGAGCACAACGGTCAACCCAGCATGCAATAAACATCAAATACGCTGCTCAATTCGCCAGCAAAAACAGGTAGCCCTGATTGCGACAAGAGACGTTCACAAGGCCTTTTTTTTTTTTTTGAGATATATACAAGAGTTGTTACATTCTTGTACAGCCACTAGTACGCGTAGCGTTTCGGGCAGGTCCCTGGAATACGATTCCCGCCGCGAAGAATCGTTTTTTCATCCAAGTACACATTTTACTGTTGCGTTAAACAGAGGCTACAGTTAAGGAATTGCGCCCAGTAAATCCTCCCCGGCCAGGATACGAACCCATGTCATAGCGCTCGCGGAATGCCAGGCGAGTGTCTTACCACTACACCACGGAGACCTTCGACAGCTTATGGCACGATGTTCTGATGTACACATTAGCAGACTTACCAGCCCAGAACTGGACTCTCCTCAGGCTGATCAGAAACTTCCTAAAGAACAGACAAGTTACTCCCAGCTTCAAGGCGAAAGCTGTAGCAGCCTTCACCCCAACAGCTAGAGTCCCCCATGGATCGTGCCTGAGCCCGGTCCTCTTCAACATCTTTGTAAATGACTTGCCTCAACCAGAATATAGGGACACCATTATCGTCCAATTTGCGGACGACGTAACACATGTAATAACATCTAACCCAAGCAGCCAAACATGCAACTGTAACCCGTAAGGCGAACGTAGAACTAGCCAGGACTGCTAACTGGGAAAGAAAATGCAGGATCACCATTAACCCAGAAAAGATCCAAACAAGCACTGTCGGATGTATGGCCTTCTCAATCGAAAATGAGGGGGGGGGAGGATAAGGATCATCAGGAGTTTGATAACCATCTCAAACTCCAACACAATGCTCGGATACAACTTCAACAGGCTACTGAACTCCACCCAGTACATCTTCCAGAAGACACCGATGGCTAGAGGTTCCCTGTCGAGGCTCTTCCGCTTCAGGCAAGCCCCATCCCACATCAAGCTCCACCTGTACAGAATGATCATAAGGTCTAGCCTGGAGTACCCTTACGTCCCCCTGAACCTTACCAACAAATCCAACTTGCTGAAGATCCAACGGGTACAAAACAAAGCACTTCGCTTTGCGGAGAGCCTGTCGCTGATGGACAGGGTAAGAACAGACCAAATCCATGAGACATTCAACATGATGCCAATGAACACCAGGCTTAGCTACCTGGCCAGAAGGCAGCTGTACCGCATGAAGAATATGTATATCCCAGACCCCAAAGATCCCTACGTAGCAGAAAACACCACCAGTGACTACGAGAGCCATGAACCACCACACAGAACCAGAAGAATCACTCTCCAACAAAAAGTGATCAGACACATCCACGACGAGGCCTTCCCAAGACCTCAAATACTAAGCTGCCTGCCAGACGACCCTGATGAGTGACCCATCCCGGATCCGATCTACACCTAATAAAGAATAAAGAATAAATAAATAAATAAATAAATAAATAATAATAAAAAATAAATAAAAAAATAAAAAATATATAAATGAATAAATAATGCGTTATGTGTGGTTTCCTCCGAGGCTAAGGGGTCCCCCTTCTTCCAGCCAGAGGTGGTACTCCCTTCCAATAAATAAATAAAATTAAAAAAAAAACTTTTTTGTGCTACCAGAAGTGTATCTACCCTGATGTAGGTAAGATTAAACTCGTGCAGCCAACTCCACCGGCTTTAGGGTTTCCAGACACCAGCTAGGACACAAACACTAGCCCCCCAGCCAATGTACTGACAACCCAACATACCACATACCCAAACAAACGATACACACATATGTCAACCCATGGTGGACAGGCCACCGAACTTTCAAACCTCCTCTCTACACCCGCATCCTCTTCCAGAATTTCACCTCCCCATCCCTCTACCTTCCCCCTCCCCCCATCTTTTCCAAACCCTTTGGATATCAAAGCGAAAAAAAACGAATAAAAGAATAAGCTATACTCACAAAATGAACGGTATGGTAAACAACACAGCTCAATTCCAATGCAATTCACACTAAATAATTAAATCAAAATTAAAATAAATCAAAATCTATGAAAATTCATTTTAACATTGCAATCATAAACATTGAAATGGAATTGTAATATATTTAGCATAGCATATATGTTGCTCTTACATGCAACAGGCGCTGTTTTTCAAGAAAAGCATAGTTTTACTTTTTTTTCCAGGGATATTCCTGCGTAGGCCCTAAGCCTTTGGCTGGCCCACTAAGTGTTGCTTGTTTCTAGTTTACTTGGGCGGAATATGAGTATTTATGACTCGTATGGTCGCTTCAGTAAGATTTTGCCATATGTGTTCAACAACTTCTGCTCTATTGAATCTAAGTTGAAATCTTAATGGGTTTGTAACTGTGCACTGTGTTAGATAATGTTCTAGTGGTCTGTCGGGCATTTCTCCACAGTGTTGACATTTCCTCTCATCTTCCGGAACCAGTAAGCTTATTTCCCATGCACATGGGTATCCAAGCCTGATGCGATGTAAGTGTACTTCTGTTGTTCTACTGCTCCCCTTCATCAAACTAAGTGGTTCGTAGTTGGTTGAATTCTTGTACCAACCCGCAGATCCTGATGTTGCAACTGCTGTGTTGTGGTCACTGTACATCTTTTGCATTGTTCTGTTTCTAATTACCTTCTTAATCTGTAATAGACTCTGTGGTATGTAAATGTCTACATTTCTTAGTTCCAAGTTTTGCAGCTTCGTCTGCAATGTCATTTCCTATTATTCCCACATGACTTGGCACCCAGTTGATAAGTACCCGTCGGCCTTGTCGTTTGAGTGTTTGCATTAATGATATGACATTTGTGATCAGATGCATGTTATCACATAAGTGTTCTTGTTGCAAGGTTTCAATGGCGGTTCTCGAATCTGTATGTATGATAACATGTTGTCAGTGTTCAGCAAGAGCATGTTCCAAAACCTTTTTGAATGGCTAGCATCTTTGTTTGTTAAGTCGAACACCCATTTGAGAGCCTCCAACTATTTACAGAGTTTCCTGCTTTAACTGCAGCTCTGGTTTCTTGTCTCTGCTGATCTACTGATCCATCTGTGAAGTAAGTGAAGCTGTCGGATGCCAAGTTTGCTTCTATATGCATCTGTGCAATGTTATGTAGCAGATGAGGATTTGTCTGGTTCTTTTTTCCTACAATAACTATAATCTTAAAGTCTGCTGGCGGAGATTCCCAAGGGGCTTGCATAACAAAGTCTGCGTGTATTTCGTCGACACCCTTCTCAGTGACTGTGTTTGTTATATCGAATGTATTGATGGTGCTTATCGCACAATGGGTCCACCTGTTGCTATTGGGGGCTCTACTGTCCAGAGTTAGTGCTCCAGTGATTATATCTTTAAGTGAACTGATTCTAGGTCTAGTCAATATCTTGGTGAGTATGCACGCAGCAATCCCTTTTCCCTTATTTCAATCGACGTTAGCTTGGTTTCTAGTCTTAGGTTCAGTATTTTAGTCCATCTGGGAGCTCCTGTTATGATTCGCAATGCATCGTTTTGAAGAACCTCAACGTTTGCCCACTGACCAGGAGAAAGAGTGAGTAAGGCAGGCGCTGCATAATCAACTAGGGAACGAACGGCGTGTATGTAAAACATTCTTAACACTTTGTGTCCCGCTCCTAGACGGGGTCCTGTGATTGCTCTCATTATATTTAGTCGTGATTTTGCTTTCTCCTTCAGATATTGAATTTGCTTGTTGAACGTCATGTTAAAATCTATCCACACTCCGAGATATTGATATTGTGTAACCCACTGAAGGTTAATGTCTTGAATGCGTAGGTGCCTGTCTGGAGTGTGGCCGCCTAGTCTCATTGCCTTAGACTTCTGTGCAGATATTTTTAGCCCTAAAATGCTGCATTCAGATGTTACTTTATCTAATGCACCTTGTGCTTTATTGAGAAGTGAAGGACCTGTAATGACTAATGCTAGATCGTCAGCATAGCTTAGCAATTTAACGCCTTCTGTAAATGTCATGGTAACAAGGTTTTTCCATAAAGATGTTAAAAAGACTAGGACTGAGGACTCCTCCTTGTGGAGTCCCATTCTCATGCAAGTCCAACACATGTCCTTGCAACTTTACTCTGGCATACCTGTGACGTAGGTAATCTAGAATCCATGCTAGCATATTTCACTTTACACTTTTTTTAACTAAGGTGTGTAAAATTGCTTGCTTGCTTGCAAGTTCGAATGCTTTTTCTAGATCAATGAAGACCATTATAGCTGGACCTGAGTTAACTGTTTCTAGTAATGTTGCTATGCAGTTGGCAGTACCCACGCCTCTAGTGAAGCCAAATATGTGTTTATGGAGGTCTCCAGTCTTCCACAGTAGCCTATTTAAGACCATCAGCTCTGCAGTTTTATTAATGCATGATGTTAATGAAATGGGTCTGTAACTGCCAGGTTCTTTCGGCTTAGGAATCGGTATGATGTCTGCTTTCTTCCAAGAGGTTGGTAGTTTGCCTTGCTGCCAAGATGCATTGATGACGTCAAATATTCCTTGTTCTCCAGCAGGACCTGCATGTGCAATCATTGAGTATGTAATGGTATCAGCACCTGGTGCAGTGTCCTTACCACCTTTTTTTGGCTCTGATTAGTTCTTGTGTGGTGAAGGGACAGTCACATTCGTCATTTATAGCTACGCTCTCATGAATGGTTGTCAACCTATCTTGTTTTAATTGTTCTTGCTGCCTTCGGACCATTGCAGGAAGCTGATATGAAGCTGTTCTTTCTGCAAATTGGAGAGCAAGTCTCTCAGCCTCCTGCAATGGTTGAATACATGCTTGTGGTCGGGCTGGTCGACCTGATATAGTTTTAATCTGACCCAATCTGATCTTGCCAAGACTACTATGTTCATTTAGAGTTTGACACCACTCAAGCCATCTTGCCTCCTTTACTTCTCTAGAAACTCGTCTTGTTTCATATATCACCGCTCTTAGCAGAGTTCTTCCTTCTGGTGTGGGGGTTTCTCTTTAGATGTTTTCTGAAGATGTTGACTCTGTGGTTCTGTTCTTTAACTTCATTACTATAGAACCAATAGTTCTTTCGTTTTGTGTTTCCTGGGATAATGATTGGAATAGCTTTGTTTGTAACAGCTGCAATGACTTCTTGGAGACTGGTCTCGTGTATGTTCAAATCCTCAGGTGGCGTGTATGTTGCATACCATTTTTCAAGTTCCTCTTGGTATATATTCCAATTGGCCTTTTTTAAATTCCACCTAGGTTGTGCAGGTGGTGTAGAAGGTCGTTCTATGTTTAGTGTTGTGACAGTAGCATAGTGGTCACTGGTGATCACCAGGTCTACTTCCCACTTCGCCCGATGCTTGAGTGCTGTTGAGATTAATGTAAGATCAAGGGACCCTCCTAGAATGTGAGTGGGTTCCCCAGTGTTGAGAAGTGTAATTTCAGGTACATCTCGCAGAGCTGCAGCTAAATGGCGCCCATCAGCATTGGCTGGCCCAGTCGCACCTAACTCTCGATGATGAGCATTAAAATCCCCAGCAATAATTACATTTTCGTGCGTGGTCAAGGCAAGCACTGCCTCTGCTTCTAGTTTACGTCTAGGGGGCTTGTAAACGTTGTATATGAGGAGCTCAATATTAGCCATATTCACTGTTACTGCTAAGACCTCTACTTCATCCCCACATGAAACTGGGTCTATTTTCTTGCTGGGTATGGTGTTCCTGACTAGGGTCATTAATCCTCTTTGTCTCCCCTGCTCATACGGTATAACATAGTGCTGATATCCAGCTAATCTGAAGGACGTCGTGGCTGGGAAAAAGAGTTTCTTCCAAAACGATTATATCTGCTTTCGTGCTGATTGCAGCCTCCTGCAGTGTGTGGTTTTTATTTCCATGACCTTATATGTTCCACTGCAGTATTCGTAATGGCCAGACGACGGTTTCGGTTGGTGTTGCCTGTTCTTGTACTCCTCTCTGGAATCGACCTCTATATTCTCCACCTCGCAAGTCGTGTCGCTGCAAATCGGACTGCATTGATTGCTCGTGGTCATCCCCGGCATTGTTGGAATCTGTGCATAACTGTGGTCCATCACTTTGTTGTTGGTATTGCTGCATGTTGGACTGCATTGATTGGTCGTGGCCGTTTCTTGTGTTGTTGGAACCTGTGCATCTCTGCTGTTCAATACGTCTTTGTTGTTGTTGCATATCAGACTGCATTGGCTGTTGTTGTCTGTCTCTTGTGTTGTAAGATTCTGTTGACACACACAGAGATCACACTAACGTGATGCATCAAATGAACAAATCCACAAGGGCCGTGACGAGGATTCGAACCTGCGTCCGGGAGCATCCCAGACACTGCCTTAATCGACTGAGCTACCACAGGGTAAAAGGGTTGAAACCGAAGTTCTACTGAACTTACTAAATCCCGTAGCCTCTCCGAGGCACAAACCAGGCTTTTACACAACCCCCCCCCCCCTGCACCCGAGCTATGTCAATAGGCCGTTCTCCCTCTTCGCCCTTACATCATTACTTCGCCCAGTCTATGGAACTCACTCCCTATTGAATTGAAAAGCTGTCCAACTTTTACATCATTCAAAATCAATACTAAAAAGTACCTAATTTCATCTTCATAGTTTTTCACCTTTTGCCTTAAAATTGCACTGTATCTATTGCTACCCAATCTCCCAACCTTTATGTTCCCAATCTGAACATCTTTGCCATTGTGATCATTGCTGTCTTCTTATATGTGCTGCTAATCTGCTGTATGGTGTTTATTATTCTTGTTTATCTCTATCTATTGCTACCCAGTTTCCCAATCTTTATGTACCCAATCTGAACATCTTTACCATTGTGATCATTGCTGTCTTATGTGTGCTGTCAATCTGCTGTATGGTGTCTATTAATCTTTTAAATTACCAATCAAGCTGTCAATGTAATAAATCAGAGCTTTAATATAACAATGTGCTTTAATATACTTACTAAGCTCTCTCATCTCATTTTTCTCTTGCAATGTATTTGTTATCATTTATCAATTCTGATAGAATTTACCTACTTAAAATTATCTGTTAGATTAAGGACCTGCCCGAAACGCTGTGCGTACTAGTGGCTTTACAAGATTGTAATACTGTCCTATTAAATGTATTCTCACAAACTCAATGTACCTTCTAGTATATAAATAAATAAATAAATAAATAAATAAATAAATCATCACTCAAACCTGCTCCCGGACGCAGGTTCGAATCCTCGTCACGGCCCTTGTGGATTTGTTCAGATTCTGTTGATCTTGAGTGGTCACTGCTGCTTGCAGTTGCTTTTGTGAATGTTGATGTTCTGGTGTCTTGACTACCCGACTGTTGTTGGTAGTGTGTATGTCCATGTTGCGTTGTTTGTCCTCTTGTGCTCCATCTTGTCTGGACTGTCTATTTCTTGTGTAACTGTGGTCTGCTACACGATCTTGTTCATTATTATACAAGTGATATCTTGAGTCTGTTGTTGTCGCCGTTCTGCGTCATCTGTAGGCAATTGATAATGGTCTCTGCCATGATCTTCATTATGTTTTTCAGCTGGACCTCGGGGGTAAAACTGTATATCTGTTGTGTTGATTCCGAAAGTAATCGTTTTTTGCTCTTTTGCATTTGCTATATTTCTGCAGCACTTTTGTGTATTTTCTGATTTAGAATTAATAGATTCGGGAAATTTTGCTCTGTGAGAGTGTATCTCTGCTGTGGCTGTGCCCGAGTGTTCCAGACGTTGGTGTTGGTGTATGTGGTGCTGGTGTGTGTGTTTATCCTGGCCTGAGCTGTCTGCACTTTTTCTTTCCGTGCAGAGCAGGTTGTGCTCCAGGCATGATGTTTGCCTCCACAATTTGGACATTTGGCTGTTGTGGTCAGGTTTGCCTTGTGCTTGTCTATACAGTCTGCGGTTGGATGCCTCAGGCTGCACACTCCGCATCTCTCCTGACCGGTGCAGCGTGATTGATGGTGGCCGTATTTCTGACACCTGAAGCAGCGCAGGGGTTCCGGGACGTATGGTCTCTTTCGGTATGTTCCCCAATTTCCAAGACTGAATGTTTCTGGCACATGTCCCATGACGGTCGCCAGAACCTGACGTGTCGCTGTCTTGTCTACTTTTGTGCGGCATCGTTCCACATTCAGGATTTGCTTGTGTTCTAGTACTGGATCCAGGGGAAAGTCGATGGGGTTTCCCAAAAGCACGACTCGTGTGCGTCTTTCTGAAGGGTCCAGCTTTCCCAAGCATACAAGGTTTCCCTTGCAGGACTCTTACTTTTTCTAAGTAATTTGCAGTCTGTTGGTCTTGTGGTGTCATTATTATTTCTCCTTTCAGGTTGACTGTAATGGAAAGTTTGAGCTCTGGTTGTTCTTTTTCCATTGCGTTACTACTCCATATGCTGTAGGAAAGTGGTCTGTCTGCATTACCTTGAATTTTGGAAGAAGTTTGGAAGTCTGGCGATGTCTGGTGTGAGATGGTGTCCTCTCCTGTCTCATACTGTTGTCCTGTGGCTGTGTTGTGGAGCGAGGTACATTGTCTGACACTGGCTGGTGTGTGACTGGTGGTGTCCTCTCCTGTCTCATACTGTTGTCCTGTGGCTGTGTTGTGAAGCGAGATACATTGTCTGACACTGGCTGGTGTGTGAAGTCTGCTGATTTTATTGGATGATCCATAGATGTGTGGCTCCTCTTGCATGATAGTATGATGATAGATGGAATTACTGGTGTCAATTTACATGGTTACAAGTATCTCTGGGAATTCTCATTATCTGCTGATGTAGACCTGACCAAATGTAAACTGTGTCAACAAAATTATTCGCACACCCTCCGTCACTATGTGATGGAGTGCGAAAAGATACGTGAATTTAGAGACAATTCTATAACCAATGTTCCAGCGATGTGTAAATATTTCATTCAAAATGATCTGCTACCAGAAATTTTAGCCAAATATCCCCAGTTTGCTAACTGTAGGTAGTAACTGAGTGATTGTAACCTATCCACCGCTGTCCACTGGATGGGAGGCGGTGTGCAGGACAAACATATAAATTTTGACACTATCTCTCCACATATGTCAGTTGCTTAATTTAGAACCTGTACTTGAGGTTGATCTCGAACCCATTGTTGATGTGACGACTTATATTGAATTTTGTAACTAGCTCATCAAGATTGTAACTTGCTTAGCTAAATGAATTGTGGGGTTCAGTCCCTGAGCCCATTATGTGCCTCTGTAACCCTTTCCACTACCGCCCACAAGATGGGTATGGGGTGCATAATAAATGAACTAAACTAACTAACTAACTGGTGTGTGACTGGTGGTGTCCCCTCCTGTCTCATACTGTTGTCCTGTGGCTGTGTTGTGGAGCGAGGTACATTGTCTGACACTGGCTGGTGTGTGACTGGTGGTGTCCTCTCCTGTCTCATACTGTTGTCCTGTGGCTGTGTTGTGGAGCGAGGTACATTGTCTGACACTGGCTGGTGTGTGACTGGTGGTGTCCTCTCCTGTCTCATACTGTTGTCCTGTGGCTGTGTTGTGAAGCGAGGTACATTGTCTGACACTGGCTGGTGTGTGACTGGTGGTGTCTGTGGTGTCTGTATATAGCTGAGATACTCTTGGTAGTAAGGTTGATGTAAAGTCATTCCTGGTTACTGACTTTAATAATAATAAACGATTACATGACTATGGCTCCCAAGCTTGGCAGGCGTCCTGTGCGCTCTTGTTTACGTCCTCCAGTCTAGTGGCGTCCAGCCGCCGCACATAGAAAACGGATGGTACCATTTTCTGTGAACATGACATCCCTCCCTTTCTTTAAAAAGAATGAATACAGGATGTCTACCATGCTTGTAGCACAAAGCAAAGTTATTGACACAAAGTAAGTTATTAACATGTCAAGAGATATTGCATACATTTAACATTAATTAAACACACAAAGAATTTAAACAATCTTTACCACAAAGGATTTCAATGTTAAAAATACATATGCAATGTTAAACAAACATGAAAGAAACTGTAATACAAAGTTACAAAATATTGAATGAGAGATCTGCATTATTCAAACAATATTAAATTTAGTTTAGCATAACAAGTAAATACTTTGCATTACTTATGAACACAATTAATCATCATATCGTGTAGGGCGTTTAACATGACGTTTTGGACGAGAGTCCTTAAATACAAAAACATCCCTCGATGAATTGTTTATCGAGTTATAACTCATTTTTTCTTTTTCTTTTGCACGACTTTGCACTTCATAATTTTCTACACTAGTTGGAATCACTTTGAAATAAGCCATATTACGTGTTATACTATGATCTCTATTACTCGCTGTTACCATAGTTCCTTTTACACTAATCACTTTATATGGTTTTGTATCATACGGCATATCTAACTTTCCCTCTTTTTTCTTTTTAACGAGAACAGTATCTCCAACCTCTATGAATTGTTCCTTTGCACGTTGATCATGAGCAATTTTCATTTTGCCCTTGGCTAGTGCATCCTTCTGAGCGAGACGTTTATCCGTTACCTTGGCTGGCATGACAGGTAGTGCGATTCTCATAGGACGTCCAAATAAAAGTTCGCCAGGCGACTTGCCCAGTGTTCCATGTGGTGTTGCACGGTAGTTCCTGAGAAAAGCATACATAGCTTGTTTCCAGGATCGTCCTTCGGCATGAGCACAGCGTACAGCTTTCATGAGAGGTTGCATGAATCTCTCTACTTCTCCATTTGCTTGAGGATGTAGTGGCATCACACGGCGGTGTTTGAATCCAATATGCTCAGCAAAGTTGACGAAGTCTTGTCCATTGAATGGCGGTCCATTGTCCGTCTTGACAACTTCAGGAATGCCAAAGTTTGAAAAGATCTTGTCGAGCTTCGGGATGACAGCCTTTGCAGATGTGGAAGTGATGATTTCTACTTCTGGATAACGTGAGTGATCATCAATGACTACCATCAAGTACTCTCCAGTTGGTAGCGGTCCGCAGAAGTCCATCGATACTTCCATCCATGGTGCAGCAGGTAGTGGTGAAGGTTGTAGAGGTGTTGGTCTTGAAGTATCCACTGCAGCTTGGCAAGGGACACAGGCATCATGCATGTCCTTAGCTTGACGATCAATGCCAGGAAACCACACCTTTTCTCGTAGCAGCTGTTTGGTCCTTACAAGACCTTGGTGTCCTTGATGTGCAAGCTTCAGAGCACGTTGCTGGAGAACAGCTGGAATGACGATACGAGTACCTCGCAGCACGGTGTCGCGTTGTTGCGTAACACTTAATTCTGTCTGGATGCGTTCAAGTGCTTTGAATGCATCTTGGTCAACTCCTGAGGGTGGGATGCGTGGAAACTTTTTCTTAGTCAATGCATCCACTGTTGCTTGCAGAGTTGGGTCCTCTAGGGTTGCAGTACGTATTTCATCAAGAGTGAGAGCCTTAGGGACTGCATCACAGGTTACAGAGTGTACATATTCCTCGGCAACTTGCTGATGCTTGGTGATGGTGAAACTGTTGGCAGGATGTCGACTGATGTAATCAGCGGGATTGCCTGCACCTGGCTTGTATTTCACCGTAAAGTTGTATGGTTGCAGACGAAGAGCCCATCTCTCAATGCGAGCTGGTGGTTTGGACTTTGGATTATTGAAGATGGTCTCCAACGGTTTGTGGTCAGTGACTATCGTGGTAAAGGGTGCACCAAGCAGATACACATTGAAGTGTTCACAGCCCCATACAAGAGCAAGAGCTTCCTTCTCTGTCTGACTGTATCGTTGCTCAACATCTGTGAGAGAACGGCTGGCATAGGCAATTACTACTCTTGAATCTGGTTGACCAGGTTTGTGTTGGGCTAACACAGCACCTAAACCAACAGGACTAGCATCCACCGTTAACTCAGTGTCCATTGATGGATCAAAGTATGCAGCAGTCGCATTTTCTACTAGTGCATCTTTCACAGCATCAAATGCATTTTGCTCGACATCGCTCCAGTACCATGATGCATTTTTCTTCAGGAGCTCACGTAGAGGCTTCGTAATGGTAGCAAAATCTGGAATGAAGCGAGAACAGTAGTTTGCCATTCCCAGAAAACTATGTACTTCAGTGGATGTTGAAGGAGGTGCAGCATTCTTGATATCTGCAACTTTCTTAGGATCTGGAGACAGACCTTTGTCACTAAGTACATGTCCAAAGAATTCAATTTTATGTTGATTGAACTCACACTTTGCTCGGCTTAGCGTCAAATTCTTTTCTCGTAAGCGTTGCAATGTTGCACGAAGAGCTTTGTCGTGTTCAGCTTGGGTACGGCCATAAACAATGATGTCATCAGACATGTTGTCAGCATTAGGTATATCTTGCAATACCTGGCTGATGATGTGCTGGAATACCTCAGCAGCACTGTTAATACCAAAACTCAGGCGCTTGTACCTATACAGACCTCGATGTGTCGTAAACGTTGTGATGAATCGACTCTCATCATCAAGTTCAAGCTGATGATAGCCCTTGTTTAAATCTAACTTGCTGAATACAGTTGCACCATTCAAGCGGTATATCATTCATCTACAGTGGGTGTAGGATGGCGTTCA
>WNGS01006626.1:0-19351 GCA_020271785.1 Procambarus virginalis | reverse complement strand
AATTTGGACCCCATAGTGGTCGCTTGTGAGTGTGGGCTCAACTGACCATGTTGCTGCATCTCTTAGGGAAGCTGAAACGAAGGTTAGGTCTAATCTGCCTCCTTGGATGTGGATAGGTTCATTCTTGTTTAGGATTTGGATTTCTGGTAGCTGATCTAGTAGATGTGCAATGTGAATGCTGGCCTCATTTGTTGTGTTCGAGCCCAGTGCCAATCGATGATGGGCATTAAAATCTCCACAAATGATTGTGTTTGATGTAGTCGCGTGTCCAAGTAACACAGAGAGATCCATTTCAGCATGTGGAGACCTGTACACATTAAACACTTCAAGTGTGTCGTGTCTTAGCTCAATGGATACTCCCATTACCTCTGTCCCTGCTCCACAATCAGGTGGGCTGGTTAGGGACTTGGAGATCAGGTCACATTTTACATAGATTGCACATCTCCTGGATTGCCCGTTGACCCATGGCAAGAAGAAGCCTCGATAGCCTGAGATTTTAGGTTCTAATCCGGCTCGAAGCAAGCTCTCCAGTATCAGGATGTCTATGCCTTTGGTTGCTGCTATGCATTGCAAGTGTTACAATTTTGTGCGCAGCCCTTGCGCATTCCATTGCAGGATCTTTAGACCTCTAGGTTCTTGGAATTTGCTGATATTACCGTGGTATCCATGGATTCTGATGAACACGCCATGGAAGTTGCAATTGGTGTAGAAGATCTTAGTGGACCAGAAAATGATTCATCAAAGTCGCTTTCAGACGAGCTGGACTGTTTTTTAGGGGAGTGTCTTCTGCCCTGCGTTCTTGAAGGTGAGGATATTATATTTTTGAAGTTCTTGAGCTTGTGCTCAATGGTCTTCCGAGTCTCTGTGGTTTGCTTGATACCGTGTATCGACAGCAGACTTTCAACCAATTCCATGACCAAAGTTTTGAGCATTGGCCAGAGAGCGTCCAGCTGTGCGGGAGCACTATTTACTGTTGTGCAGGTTTGGGGCCTGGCTACTTTTTTGACCCTTCTCAGTGGACACTTTGACACTGGAATTGTTACTCTTACCCTTATTGCCCCCAGTGTGCTTACTGGATGCAATGGGCGGACGACTGCTTTGAACAACTTTCTTGTGGCCCCCAGCTATCCCTTTGTCTTGGATGGAGGCCTTCACACCCTTCACCATGGCCGATGGTGAAGGGTGTACCCCCTCTACCTGAATAGGTAGATCCCACGCGGTTTTAGTGGGCAGGGAACTGGTGTAAGTTTTGGTGGGGGCTTCGGCTCCGCTGTAGTTGACGATTTGGAGCAATTTGGGCACTTTGCTTGGACAGGGTGATTTGCCTTGTGTTTATCAATGCAAATTTTTGTGTCGTGGGGCTGGCTGCAGACTCCGCACCCTCACTGGGCGTTGGCAGCCATCTTTGTGATGTCCAAATCTCTGACATCTGAAGCATCAGAGGGGCTCTGGGGTGTAAGGCCTGTGTTGGAACACGCCCCAGATTCCAAGGTCAAGTTTCTCCGGGATCCGTCCTCTTACTGCGAGAAGGACTTGTCGGGTTTCCTGCTTTGTGGTTTTTACCTGGCATCTCTCTGCTGACACTGTTCAGCTTTTCGAGATGGTCAAGGGCCCCTCTGTAGTTACTTTCATTCTTATGTACCCACCTCACCCAAAACTTTTGTGTCACCTCACCCAACATGAATATAAAAAGCAAGATGTAGGTTAAATATATCATACACAGTGTATCAAGAATCATAAGTGTAGTGTTAAGTACAAACAAGTCTTTGAGAATGTAAGAAGCCCTTACGAAACGCTTCTAGGCGTCAGACTAAAAATAAAAATGAATTTTGGAGATTTGATATTTCAATTACCCTCAACAGTGAAGAAAAACATAAGAAATATTAAGAAAATTCATGTTAGAATTATTAATCTTACTCCTTGAGCACTTTTCTTCGCACTCCCACTCTATTTCCATCTTCACCGATGGGTCTAAGTCTGCGGACGGTGTAGGCTACTCTGTTGTTTTTCTTGACCGCACTTATATATGTCGCCTCCGTTCGGAGGCTAACATCTTCATAGCAGAACTTTATGCTATACTCTATACTCTCCGTCTCTTGCTTTTTCGTTGTCAATCCTCCTTTGTGGTGGTAGTTGAAACTCGTAGTGCCTCATGAATCTAGGGTTTAATCCTGTCCATCCGGTGGTCATCGAGATTTAACATTGGCTGTTTCTTATCTCTAGTAAATTTAATCAGTAGAGTTTTGCTGGGTTCCCAGCCATATTGGTGTTTCTTTAAATGAGCGAGCGGATGCTGCCGCTAGAGAAGCTATCCGTTCTTGTCCCATCTCCTGTAAAGGTATTCCTTATTCCGACTTTTATCCAGTTATTCATTCCTCCATCCTTGCTCGTTGGCAGGGTTGTTGGTCTTCTGTAGTTGGTAACAAGCTGCGTACTCTCACCTTGTCAATCAACAAGGCGAGCTAGAAAGAGTTCAGACGTATGCCACTAGGCTAGTCCCAGAACTAAGAGGTATGAGTTACGAGGAAAGGCTGCGGGAAATGCACCTCACGACACTGGAAGACAGAAGAGTAAGGGGAGACATGATCACTACCTACAAAATTGTCAGAGGAATTGACAGGGTAGATAAAGACAAACTGTTTAACATGGGTGGTACGTAAACAAGGGGGACACAGGTGAAAACTGAGTACCCAAATGAGCCACAGAGACGTTAGAAAGAACTTTTTCAGTGTTAGAGTAGTTAACCGATGGAATGCATTAGGCAGTGATGTGGTGGAGGCTGACTCCATACACAGTTTCAGGTGTAGATATGATAGAGCCCATTTGGCTCAGGAATCTGTACACCAGTTGATTGACAGTTGAGAGGCAGGACCAAAGAGCCAAAGCTCAACCCCCGCAAGCCCAACTAGGTGAGTACACGTGATCAGGCCATACAAGAATCTTATGTTTATATAAATATTTAATATACATGTGTGATATTTTTTACCTGGTGATTTTCTTTCTAATTATATTGTATGTACGTAACTACGAGTTTACACTGGTTGAACGTATGTAGATACAGATTCACATTCATCTCCCTAGCACGTTAACTTCTTGTCTCTGTAAGTGCAACGAGTCGTAAGTACAGGAGCGTAACAGCATGATCACGTGTTTGTTGTGTGGCATGATCACGTGTTTGTTGTGTGGCATGATCATGTGTTTGTTGTGTGTGGCATGATCACGTGTTTGTTGTGTGGTATGATCACGTGTTTGTTGTGTGGTATGATCATGTGTTTGTTGTGTGGCATGATCACGTGTTTGTTGTGTGGCATGATCACGTGTTTGTTGTGTGGCATGATCACGTGTTTGTTGTGTGGTATGATCACGTGTTTGTTGTGTGGCATGATCACGTGTTTGTTGTGTGGCATGATCACGTGTTTGTTGTGTGGCATGATCATGTGTTTGTGTGTGGCATGATCACGTGTTTGTTGTGTGGTATGATCACGTGTTTGTTGTGTGGTATGATCATGTGTTTGTTGTGTGGCATGATCACGTGTTTGTTGTGTGGCATGATCACGTGTTTGTTGTGTGGCATGATCACGTGTTTGTTGTGTGGTATGATCACGTGTTTGTTGTGTGGCATGATCACGTGTTTGTTGTGTGGCATGATCACGTGTTTGTTGTGTGGCATGATCACGTGTTTGTTGTGTGGCATGATCACGTGTTTGTTGTGTGGCATGATCATGTGTTTGTTGTGTGTGGCATGATCACGTGTTTGTTGTGTGGTATGATCACGTGTTTGTTGTGTGGTATGATCATGTGTTTGTTGTGTGGCATGATCACGTGTTTGTTGTGTGGCATGATCACGTGTTTGTTGTGTGGCATGATCACGTGTTTGTTGTGTGGTATGATCACGTGTTTGTTGTGTGGCATGATCACGTGTTTGTTGTGTGGCATGATCACGTGTTTGTTGTGTGGCATGATCATGTGTTTGTGTGTGGCATGATCACGTGTTTGTTGTGTGGTATGATCACGTGTTTGTTGTGTGGTATGATCATGTGTTTGTTGTGTGGCATGATCACGTGTTTGTTGTGTGGCATGATCACGTGTTTGTTGTGTGGCATGATCACGTGTTTGTTGTGTGGTATGATCACGTGTTTGTTGTGTGGCATGATCACGTGTTTGTTGTGTGGCATGATCATGTGTGTTGGTGTGTGGCATGATCACGTGTTTGTTGTGTGGCATGATCACGTGTTTGTTGTGTGGCATGATCACGTGTTTGTTGTGTGTGGCATGATCACGTGTTTGTTGTGTGGCATGATCACGTGTTTGTTGTGTGGCATGATCACGTGTTTGTTGTGGGCATGATCACGTGTTTGTGGGTGGCATGATCACGTGGTGGTTTGGTGGGTGGGATCATCACGTGTTTGGGGTGTGGTATGAAACGGTGTTTTTTGTTGTGGGCATGATCACGTGTTTGTTGTGTGGTATGATCACGGGTTTGTTGTGTGGCATGATCACGTTTTTTTTGTGTGGATGATCATGTGTTTTTGTGGTGGCATGATCACGTGTGGTGTGTGTGGCATGATCACGTGTTTGTTGTGTGGCATGATCATGTGTTTGTTGTGTGGCATGATCCACGTGTTTGTTGTGTGGCATGATCATGTGTTGTTGTGTGGCATGATCACGTGTTTGTTGTGTGGTATGATCACGTGTTTGTTTGTGTGGCATGATCACGTGTTTGTTGTGTGGCATGATCACGTGTTTGTTGTGTGGCATGATCACGTGTTTGTTGTGTGGCATGATCACGTGTTTGTTGTGTGGCATGATCACGTTTGTTGTGTGGTATGATCACGTGTTTGTTGTGTGGTATGATCACGTGTTTGTTGTGTGGCATGATCATGCTTTTCTTGTATGGCCTGATCACGTGTACTCACCTAGTTGTACTCACCTAGTTGGGCTTGCGGGGGTTGAGCTTTGGCTCTTTGGTCCTGCCTCTCAACTGTCAATCAACTTAATATTTCACTTATATATAATAGTAATCAGATAGTCTATTACTTATTGATATAGCAAGGGGTTAGCTACCCAGATAAATATAACTACTAAAACAAAAACAGAAACGAACACAGAACAGACTTATCCGTAATCAGACCAGTTGACCAGAGGCCCGTCTACCAGAGGCCCGTCTACCAGAGGCCCGTCTACCAGAGGCCCGTCTACCAGAGGCCCGTCTACCAGCTACTTGACTAACGTGGCGTCACGACGCCCCACTTCGCTCCATCACAACATAACGAATGGTAAATTTATATAAAATTAACTTGCGTAATGAGCACTGTGCAAAACAAACATTAAAATAACTTAATTAAGAATGATTAAATTTACATGCATAAACAGAGGTAATGATTTTATATAAAACCTAATTATTTATGGAAATTAATAACGAGGAAACTGCTGGCAACTACACAATACAAGCAATCTATATCCTACCAGGAAGTTGACTCGAATATCACAGGTCTAATACCTGTGACTAGCAAGCCCCGCTGCTGTCCCCACTGTTGCCATCTAGAAGATACATTATAAATTATATATATATATATATATATATATAATATATATATATATATATATATTATATAATATATATACACACACACACATTATATATATATATATATATATATATATATTATATATATATATATATTATATATATATATATATATATATGTCGTACCTAGTAGCCAGGACGCACTTCTCAGCCTACTATGCAAGGCCCGATTTGCCTAATAAGCCAAGTTTTCCTGAATTAATATGTTTTCTCTATTTTTTTTGTTATGAAGTGATAAAGCTACCCATTTCATTATGTATGAGGTCAATTTTATTTTATTGGAGTTAAAATTAACGTAGATATATGACCGAACCTAACCAACCCTACCTAACCTAACCTAACCTATCTTTATAGGTTAGGTTAGGTTAGGTAGCCAAAAAAGTTAGGTTAGGTTAGGTTAGGTAGGTTAGGTAGTCGAAAAACAATTAATTCATGAAAACTTGGCCTATTAGGCAAATCGGGCCTTGCATAGTAGGCTGAGAAGTGCGTTCTGGCTACTAGGTACGACATATATATATATATATATATATATATATATATATATATATATATATATATATATATATATATATATATATATATATATATATATATTAGTATATTTTGGTAGCAGTCTTTCCTGTAGACATATATTATTAAATATGACTGAAAAAGCAAGATTAATAATTCTAACACGATTTTTCTCAATGTTTCTAATATTCTTTTTCACTGTTGATGGTAACTGAAAAATCAATTCTCCAAAATTCATTTTTATTTCTAGTCTGACGCGACACTTGAACACGTTTCGTAAAACTTATTACATTTTCAAAGACTTTAGTTTACACACACACAACTATAACTGAACACAGTTTTAAAACAGCATCGATTTTATACCTGCATTTGGGTGAGGTGATATGTTACAACAGTTTTGGATGAGGTGAAAACACAGAACACGAAACAATGGATATAATATATTGTTAGTTAAAGGGAAGAATGAAAGTAACTGCAAAGGGCCTATTGGCCCATATTTCTTGATGCTTCTATATTGGTGCGGAGTCTTGAAGTGGGTAGAATATAGTTGTGCATTAATTGGCTGTTGATTGCTGGTGTCAACTTCTTAATGTGTAGTGCCTCGCAAATATCTAGCCGCCTGCTATCGCTGTATCTATCGATGATTTCCGTGTTTTTTGTTAAGATTTCACTGGTGATGGTCTGGTTGTGGGAAGAGATTATATGTTCCTTAATGGAGCCCTGTTGCTTATGCATCGTTAATCGCCTGGAAAGAGATGTTGTTGTCTTGCCTATATACTGAGTTCTTTGAGGCTTACAGTCCCCAAGTGGGCATTTGAAGGCATAGACGACATTGGTCACTTTTAAAGCGTTCTGCTCCGTGTCTGGAGAGTTTTTCATGAGTAGGTTGGCAGTTTTCTTCGTTTTATAGTAGATCGTCAATTGTATCTTCTGATTTTTGTCTGTAGGGATAACATTTCTATTAACAATATCTTTCAGGACCCTTTCCTCCGTTTTATGAGCTGTGGAAAAGAAGTTCCTGTAAAATAGTCTAATAGGGGGTACAGGTGTTGTGTTAGTTGTCTCTTCAGAGGTTGCATGGCGTTTCACCTTCCTTCTTATGATGTCTTCAACGAAACCATTGGAGAAGCCGTTGTTGACTAGGACCTGCCTTACCCTACAGAGTTCTTCATCGACTTGCTTCCATCCTGAGCTGTGGCTGAGAGCATGGTCGACATAAGCGTTAACAACACTCCTCTTGTACCTGTCTGGGCAGTCACTGTTGGCATTGAGGCACATTCCTATGTTTGTTTCCTTAGTGTAGACTGCAGTGTGTCAACCTCCGCTCCTTTCCATGACTGTTACATCTAGAAAGGGCAGCTTCCCATCCTTCTCCATCTCATAAGTGAAACGCAACACAGAATTCCGCTCAAATGCCTCCTTCAGCTCCTGCAGATGTCTGACATCAGGTACCTGTGTAAAAATGTCGTCAACATACCTGCAGTATATGGCTGGTTTCAAGTTCATGTCGACTAAGACCTTATGTTCGACGGTACCCTTGTAGAAGTTCGCAAACAGGACACCTAGGGGAGAACCCATGGCGACCCCCATCTACTTGCTTATACATGTGCCCATCCGGGCTCAAGAAGGGTGCCTCTTTAGTACAAGCTTGGAGTAGTTTCCTTAGAATGTTTTCTGGTATGTCAAGTGGAGTACAGGCCGGATCACGATACACTCTGTCCGCTATCATCCCGATTGTTTCATCCACAGGTACGTTGGTAAACAGTGATTCTACGTCCAACGATTCTCTTATCCCTGTGGCCTGTGTTCCCCTCAGTAAGTCAACAAATTCCTTTGGAGACTTCAGGCTGAAGACCAAGTCACTCTCCTAAATCTGGGTATAAACTGTCACGTTATGTCCAGACCAAGTGAGATGGCCCGGAAAGTGGAGTTGGAGATCCTGTTGGACGACATATTCGACCTCGAGACACAAAAGGTCACCACCAAAGACACCTGTGACGATAATCTATTTCAAGAGAAATTGAGCCTGCTCTTCCCTTCAGCAGTCACGTTTAATGCTACATTCAAGATACGTTCAGCAGTAGCAAAACGTTTGTCAAGGCAGCCACACACACCTGCATACCCCACCTGCACCCCCCCCACACTCCTCACCGGCTCAGCGCGACACTTCAACAAGCTAACGACCAGTCTTCACCTGCCTGCATCCTGATTGGTTGATGTCGCCATCAACACACCTGCACTCGCACCACGCACGCCATCTAGCCAAGTTGACGTTTAGGTCGCACCAAGAGATTCTCCTCAGAATATTCTCGTGCTCGTAGCTGTGAACACCTAACTGATATACATTGTGTATCAAGTAGAGGTTCTTAGCTTGCGCTAATATTCTCAGCACCACTTATATTAATCTTTGTCTTCTTGTTAACGTAACCAGTCACTTAATCATTTTTATGTTATATGTTTTTCACTTGTTATTTTTGCACTATGCCTCGCCAAGGGATTGTCTTTATTTAAATTTGTTATCTAGAGTAATTAAAATTTCATTGTTTATACTTTGTGTTTTGTGTGTCTTCCCCTACCTTACCACAGACAATCAGCCAAGCAGTCTCTTTTTTTTTTGTTATGTGACCAGGCTTTGACACCTGCCATTGGAGGACTGCCGAACATCCATACTCCACTACTTTACCGTCACATATACTTGGGGGCCTGTCCTAGGAGCTTCACTCAGGTACTGGTAATTTGTGGTAAGCATACTTGGCTTTAATACACTTGCTTTCAATATTTTCAATAATCAATTTTCTTATTCATATGGTGCTGTGTGTATTGTGCATTCCGGGAGTAGCATATGGTGAGTGTGGGACAACTTTGGATTACGTGGTGACTGTAGGCCTCAGTCATACTCTTAATTGGTCGTCTCTCCCTCCGTGTTATTACCCGTGTTTACCACCTTTTGTCCCTAGGATATTTCTCATATTTTCGGCAGATCATCATATAGGTACCCTGGTACTGTGGTCTGTCTCCGGATCAATAGCACCCAATCTTCTGCAATCCGACTCTAGGAGGACAAAGAGGGCCATAGTTCCTCTAGGACGGAATCTTATTGACGAGTTGGGACCTTGGCAACAGTTCTCGTCACCAGTTGACACTCGCACCCCTACACGTCGGTCAGAAACAATGATATTTACTTAGGTAGGGAATTAGCTTTCTTTTTTCAGAGCACAAAGTTCGTTAATTCTGTAAGTATCATATTTCATTTAGTGGGAAAAACTTGCTTTATGTCCTATAGAGACTCGGCAAGGTATGCCTATATTCTTGGACTACCTAATTCACTCTTGGAACAATTAAATGTTTCATTTGTTTTAGAAACTCAGTTTCACTTACTTAGTAGGATTTTCTTGCCCTTATTCTCCCACAGTGAGTACCGGGTACAAGATTTCCTGCGATCTTGATTTATTAATCATTTACCATCTTGAATTAACATTAATTGTTAACAATTCCACAGGATAGGTACCAGTTGCCACGTTGTCCTGTTTCTGACATTCACCATATCACCACAGTATATTCATGTCACATTTATTTGCTAAATTTTCACCATGATTCGTCTCCAAGCTTTCCGTTCAGATCCAGCAGGTGAAATAGGGAACTTAAGTCATGCCAAGAGGATCGAATTACAAACTCTTGCACATGAGTATCAACTAGATGTTCCCCATGGAGCCAACAAGCATGAAATACATAATATTCTCTTAGATCACTTTTTAGATGAAGGGGTAATAGACTCTGACACTCACGAACATTACACTATTTCAGATAAACATGATCTGACTGCAATGAAACTCAAAATCGAGCTCGCAAAGCTCGAGAAGGAGCAACAGCAAGCAGCCCTACAGCAACAGCAAGCAGCCCTACAGCAACAGCAAGCAGCCCTACAGCAACAGCAAGCAGCCCTACAGCAACAGCAAGCAGCCTACAGCAACAGCAAGCAGCCCTACAGCAACAGCAAGCAGCCCTACAGCAACAGCAAGCAGCCCTACAGCAACAGCAAATCGCCATACAACAACAAAAGGAAGCAGCTGCCATCAAGAAAGAAGAGCAAGAAAGAGAGGCCGCATTACTCGAGGAACAACAGGAAAGGGAGATGGCCCTACTCCGTGAGCGTGAACGAGTACAGCTGGAAGTAAAACAACGCCACCTGGAGATGCAACGCGAACATGATAAGCAGCAAGCGGAAATGGCCATAGCATGTCGTCAAAAAGAACTCGCGATGAACACACCAAGCTCAACTCCAGCAAGCTGCAGCTAGTCTTCCTCCAAGTTTCAATGTCTCCCATGCAAGTAAGTTAATGCCACCGTTCGTAGAGTCAGAGATTGACGTCTTTTTTACAACCTTTGAGACCCTTGCTAATCAACTTAGCTGGCCTGCCGACCAATGGGCTACCCTTCTCAGAGTACATCTTACAGGTAGAGCAGCAGTCACACTCAGTACTTTGGCGTCTGAGAATGACTACCAGACCTTGAAGCAAGCAGTGTTGGACACCTACCTTCTCTACACCGAAAGCTACCGACGTAAATTCCGTGATTACACGAAGGCAAGTAACACCACCTTTTTAGAATTTGCCAACACCAAACGGAGATATTTTATGAAATGGCTGGAAGCAGCACATGTCTCTACTTTTGCAGAACTCGTCAACCTCATGTTAGTTGAAGAATTCTTAAGGCGTGTACCTCCTCCTGTCCGTTTATATTTAGCAGATAAAGAAGAGACCGACCTAGTGAAATGTGCGAAGTCGGCTGACACTTACAGCCTCATCCACCGGCTGACACCAGAACCACCTACCAGTAAGAAGTCTTGGTACAGTTACGAGAAAGTGAATACAGACCAAGCTAGCTCGCAATTGTACTGTAAGTATTGTAGACTCTATGGACATACCATAGAAAAATGTGGTAAGTCTCAATACAAAGGTAATACTGAATCCACCAAACCCAAACAGACTCCTCCTAAGTCCGGTAAGCCTGTAATGAATGTTGGTGTTCATGTTAATGATCTTTCTCTCTTCAGTAAACATCTGTATCCTGGAAGTATCACTACCAACGGTTCAGATTCTGAGGGACGTTTTAAACTGTAGATCTTGAGGGACACAGCGGCTCTTCAATCAATACTACTGAAATCAGCTGTGCCTAATGTCGCCTACACCGGAGAAACTGTCTTCATCACTGACCTCACT
Organism: Procambarus virginalis; assembly: GCA_020271785.1. Lineage (NCBI taxonomy): Eukaryota > Metazoa > Arthropoda > Malacostraca > Decapoda > Cambaridae > Procambarus > Procambarus virginalis. The sequence goes on along the minus strand of WNGS01006626.1, from coordinate 8,035 downwards.
GCTACTACTCCTTATCCTCTCGCCAGAGTCCACCTGGATTGTCCCTTCGTGACCGGTGAAGTCCAAGTCGCCGTCAGGGAAAAGCCTTTTCCCATGCCTGGAGTGCAACTTCTCCTGGGCAACGACTTGGCAGAAGACCTGCAACCGACCAACCTGATCGTCAAGGACAAACCCCAGGTGTGTACCTCTGAAATGGATAATCCGATTTTTGAGCATGTTCCAGCAAAGGTTCAAGAGAGTGATGAAGTTTCTCCTCCGGTTTTGGTGACCACCCGTGCACAAGCTGCACGACCGCAACCAGCTGACTCTACTACTACCGCTGTCCCTCAAGACCCTTTGAAACTACCCCCAAATCTCACCGCCTTGGAGTTCCGTAAGTTACAGAGGGAAGATCTTACCTTGACACCATTATTCTTTCAGGCTGAGACTCAATCTGACAGTATCCCTGGGTTCTTCCTAGAGAACGAGTTGCTCTACCGCAGATACAGACCCAGTAAACTGAAGGAGGAGGACGATTGGGCCAACGTCGAACAACTAGTGATTCCTACCAGCCTGCGGCCCACTATTCTACACCTGGCCCACGGAGCACTGTCACACTACGGTTTTAACAAGACCTACCATGGGATTCGACAAGACTACTACTGGCCAGGTATGGTTAATGATGTCAAACAACACGTCAAAATATGTCATACATGTCAGATGGCAGGTAAACCGAACGTCTCTATCCCCAGAGCACCACTGACACCCATCCAGGTGCCTGCGGAACCTTTCCACAGACTTATTATTGACTGTGTTGGTCCTTTACCTCGGACCAGTTCCGGCAACGCCTATATACTAACCATCCTGTGTCCTACCACCAGATTCCCCATAGCAGTTCCAGTAAAGAACATTACGGCTGCTACTGTGGTGAAAAATTTGCTGAAGATCTTCACCCAGTATGGATTTCCAAGGGAGATTCAGAGTGACTGTGGCACCAACTTCACCAGTGATCTCTTCAAACGGACACTGGAAGAGTTCAACATCACACAGGTACTGTCCAGCCCCTATCATCCTGCTTCACAGGGTTCTCTTGAGCGTAGTCATCAGACTATTAAAGCACTCCTAAAAAAGTTTTGCAATGAGACCTCTAAGGATTGGGATAAACAACTTGATCTCATCATGTGTATTTTCAGAAGTCTTCCCAATGAGTCACTAGGAGTATCTCCTTATGAGATGCTCTACGGACGTAAGTGCCGTACTCCTCTCAAGGCTTTCAAGGACTCTCTACGTGATGCCACCTTCAGTGAGCATCAGAATGTGCCCCAGTTTCTTCAAAACCTACAACACATTCTCGAGAGGGTGCATTCCTTTGCTAAAAACAACCTATTGAAAGCCCAAGAGAGGATGAAGACTCATTACGACCAGCACAGCCAAGTAAGGAAATTTAAACCGGGAGACTTCGTACTTGCCTACTTTCCTATCCCAGGTTCTCCTTTGCAAAACAGGTTTTCAGGACCCTACCGTGTCAAGGAGTGCAGAAACAACTACAACTACGTTCTCGAAACTCCCGATAGGCGGCGGAAGACCCAGTTGTGCCACGTCAACCTACTGAAGCTATATCATGGTACTCCTCCCACTGTGCTAATTAACTACTCAACCTTTACAGGTCCATACCGCCACAGTGAGACCTTCCCTGCTTCTCCTCCCGAAAGCACTGACACTGAGGCAGCGCTTTCCAACTCGGAAATCCTAACTGATATCCATAATTACTTTCAGGACAATAATAGTGCTCCTTTACCATGTTCTAATACTATTCTCGCCTCGCCAGATATCACCAAGCCTTTCATCCTCCATGTCGACGCCAGTGGTACCGGCATCGGGGGTGACCTGATGCAACAAAGAGGCGAAGAGATTCTACCTACTAGCTACCAGGAAGTACAGCACGATCAAAAAGGAGCTACTCATCGTCCTGAACAGGCAGCACTTTGCACCATACCTGCAAAGTACTCGGTCTACCACCATCTACACGGACCACAACCCTCTTCACTTCCTGCAGCCAGCCCAACTCAACAATCGACTACTTCTACGATGGGCTTGCTAGCTGCAGAATTTCAGCCTGGAGATTGCTACACCCAGGAGTCTGACTACATCATATCAGACGCCCTCTCCAGCGTCACTGAGGTAGAGACTGCTCCACCTACCACTCTACCTCCTGAAGACGTGACTTCACCGGAACCGCAGGCTTCGGGGGAGAGTTGTGACGATAATCTCTTTCAAGAGAGATTGAGCCTGCTCTTCCCTTCAGTAGTCACGTTTAATGCTACATTCAAGATACGTTCAGCAGTAGCAAAACGTTTGTCAAGGCAGCCACACGCACCTGCATACCCCACCTGCACCCCCCCACACTCCTCACCGGCTCAGCGCGACACTTCAACAAGCTAACTACCAGTCTTCACCTGCCTGCATCCTGATTGGTTGATGTCGCCATCAGCACACCTGCACTCGCACCACGCACGCCATCTAGCCAAGTTGACGTCTAGGTCGCACCAAGAGATTCTCCTCAGAATATTCTCGTGCTCGTAGCTGTGAACACCTAACTGATATACATTGTGTATCAAGTAGAGGTTCTTAGCTTGCGCTAATATTCTCAGCACCACTTATATTAATCTTTGTCTTCTTGTTAACGTAACCAGTCACTTAATTATTTTTATGTTATATGTTTTTTACTTGTTATTTTTGCACTATGCCTCGCCAAGGAATTGTCTTTATTTAAATTTGTTTTCTACAGTAATTAAAATTTCACTGTTTATACTTTGTGTTTTGTGTGTCTTCCCCTACCTTACCACAGACAATCAGGCAAGCAGTTTCTTTTTTTTTGTTATGTGACCAGGCTTTGACACCTGCCATTGGAGGACTGCCGAACATCCATACTCCACTACTTTACCGTCACACACCTTACAAGCAGAACTTATTGCGGAAGGAGGAATATAACTTCTTCACTTCTTCTCCACTTCTACCTCAAGTTTTTTCCCATACAAATCAACACTGATTTAGTTTAGGTCTTAATCCCGTCCACTGATGGATTCTGAAACATCTCTTTGACTACTTGTTCCATCTTAATTAATCGATAACACATTTTCTACAAAAAATTATTACTGAAATAAGAATATACTAGATTTGCACGCCCCACAGACACGCAAAGATGGCACACTTACCTCTGTCGTGCAGCGTTGCAAGTGCAGTATTAACAAAGTTCACATAGGACTGCAAGCTGAATCATACGCAGAGACACAAGTCATCAAAGTGTCTTCTACAAAGGATGCCGGAACATTCACTTCGAAAAAGCACAACAAACTAGAAAATAATCATGGATCAGTCTAACCGTGTCATACACAATTATTAACCCTGAACACTAAGATTGGAACAATAATGGTCTTGAACACAGGAGTTATCTGATTGACATCACAGACAGTGCCCCTATTTATAAAATGCTATGGGCCCCCACTTAATTGTTAATTGGGGGAACCTACAGCATCGCTGGAAAACATAGCCTGGCTAAATATCAATAGTTGTCTGGGGTAATGATGGCTAGTAAACAAATTCCAGTTTACTAGGCATAAAACATAAGTCCATAACATCATAAAAAAACTACAATCTTAAAACTACATTTACATTCTATTACTTAATCCAGCTTCTCAAAGCTTGGCATGATCATCAACAGGCCTCAAAACTGCATACAGTCAGCACTAGCTGACACCAGGCTCTATCCTGGCACAGTGGGACACTAGCACCTATTATGCTGCTAATACCCATGCAGGATGGCGGTGGTGTAACAAATGAGGTATGAGGAATCAACACAGCACAATGGCACCACTTAAGATCCTCAGGTACCCACCTCACTAAGACATATAAAAGCACCAACCACTTGGTATAAATAATGCACAAGGGTAGAACAGATCCATGGTATACACTGCTGCATTATAATAAATATCCTATCTTGAGGTTATCTTGAGATGATTTCGGGGCTAAGTGTCCACGCGGTCCGGTCCTCGACCAGGCCTCCACCCACAGGAAGCAGCCCGTGACAGCTGACTAACTCCCAGGTACCTATTTACTGCTAGGTAACAGGAGCATCAGGGTGAAAGAAACTCTGCCCATTATTTCTCGCCGGGGCCGAGGATCGAACCCGAGACCACAGGATCACGCACCCAGTGTTCTGTCCGCTCAGCCACCGGTTCCCTGTCCCAGTCAGTTAACTCAAATATGGTCATTAAACCCGGACCAGAGCGACATACGTCCACCCTACTAGAAAGTGCAAAGAGTAGTCACCGCCCAAGAGCCAAGCAGCCCGGGAGCGACACTGGTTCCAATTCCACAAGTCAACTGACTCATCTTTCAAATATCTCAAGCTCATATACAGACATTTCTCAATAAATAACCTCTGATCCATAATATAACTAAACAAGGGTTATAATACACAGCCTTACATAATAATACATATCAATAAATCAATACATTAAAGATTTTATCATGATATAAATAAATATGGCAACAGGCAATTCATATTAGCACGACATGTTAACACTGGCTGAGACGGTACGCAAGGGTGGGGGGGGGGGGGGGGGGGGGGGAGGGGTTTGGAAATATAGTGATTTTTTAAGTTTTTTTTTATATCGTGTGATTTTAAGTGAAATTAATCGAATTTACTAATATTTCGATACTACTTCATGTTTTCTCACGATGATTTGGCCTACGTATCTTAGAAATTCGCATTATACTGCGTTTTTAGGCAATTTTTTTTTTCATTTTGATTTGTAAAAAATATATCGAACTTATCAAAATTATGACGTTTTTCATCCTCCTACCCTTTATGAGATTTAAACCAAATATCGACGATTTAGGCAATATATTGCCGTTTTCTCACGTTTTTAAGGATTTTCAGTTTAGTGTTAATAATTCATTAAACATATATATATATATATATATATATATATATATATATATATATATATATATATATTATATATATATATATATATATAATATATGCGAACAATCCTGAATGGTCCCCAGGCATATATGCAACTGAAAACTCACACCCCAGAGGTGACTCGAACCCATACTGCCAGGAGCACTATGCATCTGGTGTACAGGACACCTTAACCACTCGACCATCACAACCGGATAAAAGATGATGGTAGCCGAGGCTAATTCCCCATCATCCCGCCGGCACTCTGATGGTAATCTTGGGAACAGTATTTATCAAATCACCTCATTCTTTGGGGCACAGGTGAGGAACACAACTGCGAACAAGCCTCGGTGGGATGATGGGGAATTAGCCTTGGCTACCATCATCTTTTGTCCGGTTGGGATGGTCGAGTGGTTAAGGTGTCCTGTACACCAGATATATATATATATATATAGACATATATATATATAATATATATATTAATATATATATATATATATATATATATATATATATATATATATATGCAAACAAGCCTGAATTGTCCCCAGGACTAGATACAACTGAAAACTCACACCCCAGAAGTGACTCGAACCCATACTCCCAGGAGCAACGCAACTGGTATGTACAGGGATGCCTTAAACCACTTGACCATCACGACCAGACATAAGGAAGTGATAGCCGAGGATATATGAACCACTTCCCCGCCGGCAGTCGGATGGTTATCTTGGGCATAGCATTTTATCAAATCACCTCATTTTTGGGGGGGCAACACGTGAGGAACACAAATGCAAACAAGCCTGAATGGTCCCCAGGACTAGATACAACTGAAAACTCACACCCCAGAAGTGACTCGAACCCATACTCCCAGGAGCAACGCAACTGGTATGTACAGGGACGCCTTAAACCACTTGACCATCACGACCGGACATAAGGAAGTGATAGCCGAGGCTATATGAACCACTTCCCCGCCGGCACTCGGATGGTAATCTTGGGCATAGCATTTTATCAAATCACCTCATTTTTTGGGGCAACACGTGAGGAACACAAATGCAAACAAGCCTGAATGGTCCCCAGGACTAGATACAACTGAAAACTCACACCCCAGAAGTGACTCGAACCCATACTCCCAGGAGCAACGCAACTGGTATGTACAGGGACGCCTTAAACCACTTGACCATCACGACCGGACATAAGGAAGTGATAGCCGAGGCTATATGAACCACTTCCCCGCCGGCACTCGGATGGTAATCTTGGGCATAGCATTTTATCAAATCACCTCATTTTTTGGGGCAACACGTGAGGAACACAAATGCAAACAAGCCTGAATGGTCCCCAGGACTAGATACAACTGAAAACTCACACCCCAGAAGTGACTCGAACCCATACTCCCAGGAGCAACGCAACTGGTATGTACAGGGATGCCTTAAACCACTTGACCATCACGACCGGACATAAGGAAGTGATAGCCGAGGCTATATGAACCACTTCCCGCCGGCACTCGGATGGTTATCTTGGCATAGCATTTTATCAAATCACCTCATTTTTTGGGGCAACACGTGAGGAACACAAATGCAAACAAGCCTGAATGGTCCCCAGGACTAGATACAACTGAAAACTCACACCCCAGAAGTGACTCGAACCCATACTCCCAGGAGCAACGCAACTGGTATGTACAGGGACGCCTTAAACCACTTGACCATCACGACCGGACATAAGGAAGTGATAGCCGAGGCTATATGAACCACTTCCCCGCCGGCACTCGGATGGTATTCTTGGGCATAGCATTTTATCAAATCACCTCATTTTTTGGGGCAACACGTGAGGAACACAAATGCAAACAAGCCTGAATGGTCCCCAGGACTAGATACAACTGAAAACTCACACCCAGAAGTGACTCGAACCCATACTCCCAGGAGCAACGCAACTGGTATGTACAGGGACGCCTTAAACCACTTGACCATCACGACCGGACATAAGAAGTGATAGCCGAGGCTATATGAACCACTTCCCCGCCGGCACTCGGATGGTAATCTTGGGCATAGCATTTTATCAAATCACCTCATTTTTTTGGGGCACACGTGAGGAACACAAATGCAAACAAGCCTGAATGGTCCCCAGGACTAGATACACTGAAAACTCACACCCCAGAAGTGACTCGAACCCATACTCCCAGGAGCAACGCAATGGTATGTACAGGGACGCCTTAAACCACTTGACCATCACGACCGGACATAAGGAAGTGATAGCGAGGCTATATGAACCACTTCCCGCCGGCACTCGGATGGTAATCTTGGGCATTTTATCAAATCACCTCATTTTTTGGGGCAACACGTGAGGAACACAAATGCGAACAAGCCTGAATGGTCCCCAGGACTAGATGCAACTGAAAACTCACACCCCAGAAGTGACTCGAACCCATACTCCAGGAGCAACGCAACTGGTATGTACAGGGACGCCTTAAACCACTTGACCATCACGACCGGACATAAGGAAGTGATAGCCGAGGCTATATGAACCACTTCCCCGCCGGCACTCGGATGGTAATCTTGGGCATAGCATTTTATCAAATCACCTCATTTTTTGGGGCAACACGTGAGGAACACAAATGCAAACAAGCCTGAATGGTCCCAGGACTAGATACAACTGAAAACTCACACCCCAGAAGTGACTCGAACCCATACTCCCAGGAGCAACGCAACTGGTATGTACAGGGACGCCTTAAACCACTTGACCATCACGACCGGACATAAGGAAGTGATAGCCGAGGCTATATGAACCACTTCCCGCCGGCACTCGGATGGTAATTTTGGCATAGCATTTTATCAAATCACCTCATTTTTTGGGGCAACACGTGAGGAACACAAATGCGAACAAGCCTGAATGGTCCCAGGACTATATGCAAACTGAAACTCACACCCTAGAAGTGACTCGCCCAAAATGAGGTGGATTTGATATAAAATGCTACGCCCAAGATTTACAATCGAGAGTGCCAGCGGGGAAGTGGTTCAAATAGCTTCGGCTATATGAACCACTTTGTCCGGTCATGATGGTCAAGGGATTAAGGCGTCCCTGTACATACCAGTT
>WNGS01006624.1:14829-38184 GCA_020271785.1 Procambarus virginalis | reverse complement strand
TACAAGTGGATGAATGGACATAACAAGGGGATATTAATAGGGTATTAAAAGTATCAACACAGGACAGAACGCGAAACAATGGGTATAAATTGGATAAGTTTAGATTTAGGAAAGACTTGGGTAAATACTGGTTCAGTAACAGGGTTGTTGATTTGTGGAACCAATTGCCGCATAACATTGTGGAGGTGGGGTCCCTCGATTGTTTCAAGCATGGGTTGGACATGTATAGTGGGATTGGGTGGTTATAAATAGGAGCTGCCTCGTATGGGCCAATAGGCCTTCTGCAGTTGCCTTGGTTCTTATGTTCTTATATGTAATTATCGGTCAATGGGCAGGTAATTGCGTGTTCTAATAAGTCAAAGTAATTAACTTTGATCCGTGTTGATCGACTCACACGAAGGCTCCACTGTTCCATTAACGTAACGTTGTTATTGATCTGTCTGGAAGTACAGGTACTTGATTGACTCGTGGGAAGAGTAACGTCATTTTAAATAACATAACGTGGTGATAATCATCGTTATTAGTCACCTGAAAGAAATCACCTAGTTCTTCTTATATAATGGATACAAATTCACTTGAACGTGTCCAGCGTGGGATGGACTAAGTTAATTCCCCAAATTAGAAATCGTTCATATGAGACAGAACACGCGAAACAATGGGCATAAATTGGATAAATTTAGATTTAGGAAAGACTGGGTAAATACTGGTTCGGTAACAGGGTTGTTGGTTTGTGGAACCAATTACCGCGAACGGTGGAGGTGGGGTCCCTCGATTGTTTTCAAGCGCGGGTTGGACATGTATATGAGTGGGATGGATGGTTATAGATATGAGCTGCCTCGTATGGGCCAATAGGCCTCTTGCAGTTGACTTTGTTCTTATGTTCTTATGAATTGGTATGAGTATGGAAGGCTGAGACGGAATTCATACCTTTAATGTAAATTGCTGAGTCAGTGTGAAAGGTTACGTATTTGCATTGATTAATTATTGACCTTTGGGATAGTAATTAATTGCTCAAGGGTAACACGAGTGATTATTACGTTTTTTTAGCACTTTGGACATTGTAATTAGAGTAAACTATCGTTGGGCGATAGTAACCGATAACGTAAATTAACATAACTGGTACAGAGATTAATCAGCTGTCTGGAATTGCAGGGATTAATGGAGATAACTCACTGAATGCTCGACGGGTAGAGTGTTGTGTAATTTCCGAGTTACTAGTACAGTTGTAAGTTTGATTTGTCGTGAGAAGACAAGATTAAGTTAACGTAAATGTTACTTTGATATTATCGTAATCATTTTGTTAATGATTGTTGATCGTCCGAGGGACAAAGTGTAACGTAAAGATTTAATTGAGGGTTGCTGGAGTCGCCAGTAACCTCATTAGTCATTGTCATATCATTGATAGGCTACTAATGTGTAGGCTGCAGGTAGCATAGAGGACGGATAGGAGGTTATTGGAGACGTGTCTCACAGCCCACAGTATCATTGTTGCAATTGTGATTATAGATTAGCGTGTCTTGCTTGATTGATTGATTCCTCTGTGTTCACGCCATATGTTCGAGTTAGTTCATCGTGCAGTCCGATGGGCTGATCTAGCTGTAATTGAAAGTGTCACAGGAAGGATTTCGAGTAAAGTCATTTATATTTCTTGTGTGTGTAGTAGTTAGTACATTATTGAATAAAGTTTTGTTATGTTGAACACTGTCTTTTCGTTACACACATTTGTATTGCACTGTTCTGTCACACTCGATTATTAAATTGAGAGTGCTTCTTGAGTTTTGGACCGAATATATAGCACTACACAACAAATTAAATTTTGTTGTTGTGAGAGCGCAGGACCTACACGTTAGACTAGCTCATGCGATTGGCGAAGGTCAACGACCTAAGTGAAGAGGATTTCAACTTTTTGAGCTCTCGGCGTTTGCTCGCGCCTAGTCAATTGTTCATATCTGGTCCCAGAGTGAGGAATGAGCTGCTTACTACACTGGTGTGTTAGCTAAGCAAGTCCTTCCTCAGGCGGCCCATATGAATATCACAACAGGAATAAGGTTAAAGGAGATTTGGAAATTTGCTTTTATGAATTATCCAAAATTCAAAACCATTTTCAACATTCCATTTAACAGAAACTCTCACAACGATAACATTTAGTTAACAATATTACCACCAATTTCATACCTACTCTCTACTGATAAACTTTCCATGAATAACTGAATCGAAGACTATACTAAAGTATACAAATATTTAAACAAGAGTACACACATAAAACAGAACAGTGAAGGATTTATGACACTACACAAAGAGATCACACTAACGTGATGCATCAAATGAACAAATCCACAAGGGCGGGACGAGGATTCGAACCTGCGTCCAGGAGCATCCCAGAAACTGCCTTAATCGACTGAGCTACGACAGGGTTAAAAGAATTGAAACCGAAGTTCTACTGAACTTACTGAATCTCGATTCAACTCCTTTTAACCTTGTCGTAACTCAGTCGATTAAGGCAGTGTCTGGATGCTCCTGGACGCAGGTTCGAATCTCGTCACGGATCCTTGTGGATTTGTTCATTTTTCTTCAAATTTCTTCTCAATGATTCTGGAAGATATTTTCAAATTTTGTTATATAGGTGAGAAAAACCTGTTAATGAATTGTCACTTTTTGTTTATTTATTGATTTAAAGATAATTACAAACATATTCAAATTGAGTGAACTCCATTATCATGTCCGAAACAAAATTCTAAAAGAACATGACGACGTTCACAAACTACAATTTTTTTGTAAACTAACATTCGTCAGAACGTTAGAGTTCTAACATTCTAATGTTAGAGTAAATGTCTTCAACATTCCCATATATTGCTGATTTCTTACATCAATTATATTATTCGGTAATTTGCGTGTTATTTTTCCATGCAAGAATGTCTACCTGAAGTTCGGGAAGGCGACTATAGGAACCGGGATCCAGAGGGCGTCGCGTGAAGGGGTCGGAGGGGGATTCCAGCAGCAAGCGAACGAGCGTCGACTCATCTATCACCATCTTGGACGAGTGCAGCAGTACCGGCGCCTCCATCAGCGACTCCGTCACACTGTCTCTGAACTCCTCCGGGACCTCTTCCAATGATTCCTCACATGGTATTAGGAAATGATGGAAGAAACAGCCGGAATCTGCTGCCTTCTCGCTAAGGGAAGACAGATACTCGGCGTGGTCAAGTCTCAGAACCTGGGAAACTGATCTAATTCTTCGAATATTGATATTGCTTCGTACACATCATTTATGTTGGACAAGAGCTTCATATATCCGCTTCCCTCCTTATCTTGTAACGTCGAGGCAGTTGTAACAATTGAAACCGTGATCGTAACTAGGGTATCTGCAGCGAATTTAGCCAGTCCAGGACTTCCATAAGCCCCCTGGTGGGCGGTGATAACAATACAAATAAATCCACAACGTATCCGAACAAACATAAAACATCCTCTTTGTTTTCATCTAGTTCATATTCTTCTAGGGTAGCCTCAGCCACTTGCTTTAAGACCTGCACTAAATGGTAGTAGAGTAGAGTAAGAAAGCTCGGCCGACATTAATTCTCCTTACCTGGTCTAAAGCTGCAGCAGCAATAGCAGCTAGGTGGCCATGTTCATAAAGCTGTTTTAACATCATGGTAAGACTTGTAAATAAAATTATATCTTGGTAATCTAATATAAGATCCATATATTTACTATTGATCACCAGCCCTGCAACAGCTTGCATTCCCGAGGTGGCATCCTGTAAGAAATTTGTGGCCAAAAGAAGATTAAGTGGATCATTTTCAGACGCAGGTACGGGTTTGGGCACAATTCCGGGTCTGAGAATATTGTTAGTATCCAGGGTTTCAAGTAGTAGTAGACTCGAGGGCGCTTAAATTTATGTTATTTTCAGGCTCCCAATCTGTTGCTAGGTCAATAATTTCCCAAAGAACATCTTCCCATTGCCCCGTCATCCTGACTGAAGGCGTACGCAAGGAAAGAATTAATGCGCTTAAAATTCCAAGCTGTAATCTGCTAGCGGATATCATCGTTGAATTGTTATTATGCAATTCAAGAAGACAGTCTTCTGACTTCACAATAAATACTAAAATTTGAGCGGCAGTAAATTCTTCAGGCAGGATCCTGACGTCAGCTAAGATCGATTGTGGAAGACTAGGAAAATATCAGATCAGAATACATTGGCTGAATACATGTCTCGGACAAGTGGAGTAAGACAGACACACCAACAATCAAAGCAAGTGAATAACTGATCAGGTCTCTTGATGAGTTAATATATAGAAGGATGTGATGTGAGGCCCCGAGTGAGTGAGTGTGGGCAAGCTCCTGGACGCTACCTTACTTGTTTAGCAACATAAGAAGAACAAGAATAAAGGTTCCTACAGAAGGCCTATTGACCCATACGAGGCATCTTCTATTTATAACCACCCAATCGCATCATATATATGTGTACTACCTACGCGTGAAAAAATCAAGGGACCCAACTTTTATTATGTTATCCGATAAATGGCTCCACAAATGGTTCAAGGGTTTTGAAATGGTCAAAAGATTGGCAGATTCAGTTAATGATGATAAATGTAAAGTTCTGAGGCTAGGTAATGATGGTAGAGTTACAAGATACGAGCTAGATGGTGTTGAGATTGCGAAGAAAGGGATCTGGGAGTTATGATTAGTAAGAATTTAAAACAAAAAGATCAATGCATAAATGTTCGTAATAAAGCAGATAGGACACTGGGATTTATTAATCGAAGCGTTAGTAACAAGACATCTGTTATTGTTCTTCAGCTGTATCTTGCTCTAGTGAGGGCCCCATTTAGATTATGCAGTTCAGTTTTGGTCGCCGTACTATAGAATGAATATAAATTCACTTGAACGTGTCCAGCTTAGGATGACAAAGTTAATTCCCCAAATTAGAAATCTATCATATGCACAAATATTAACAAAGCTTAAATTGCATTCACTGGAAAGGCGAAGAGTTAGGGGTGACATGATAGAGGTTTACAAGTGGATGAATGGACATAACAAAGGGGATATTAATAGGGTATTAAAAGTATCAACACAGGACAGAACGCGAAACAATGGGTATAAATTGGATAAGTTTAGATTTAGGAAAGACTTGGTAAATACTGGTTCAGTAACAGGTTGTTGATTTGTGGAACCAATTGCCGCATAACATTGTGAAGGTGGGTCCCTCGATTGTTTCAAGCATGGTTGGACATGTATATGAGTGGGATTGGGTGGTTATAAATAGGAGCTGCCTCGTATGGGCCAATAGGCCTTCTGCAGTTGCCTTTGTTCTTATGTTCTTATATGTAATTATCGTCAATGGGCAGGTAATTGGCGTGTTCTAATAAGTCAAAGTAATTAACTTTGATCCGTGTTGATCGACTCCACGAAGGCTCCACTGTCCATTAACGTAACGTTGTATTGATCTGTCTGGAAGTACAGGTACTTGATTGACTCGTGGGAAGAGGCAACGTCATTTTAAAATAACTAACGTGGTGATTAATCATCGTTATTATCACCTGAAAGAAATCACGCTAGTTCTTCTTATAGGAATGGCTACAAATTCATTCCATACACTGTTAGAGGTGTTTTTGTTTGGTTTAAACTGTTAGTAATAGAGGTATGGGAATTGATTTGGAGGAAGGATGTAATAAAAGTATGTGTTTGCGGGAGAAAGGAATTGGCAAAATGATCAGGGAAAGAGAAGGGCCTCAAAATAACAATTCACTTAGGGTATATTACACAAACAGTAGAAGTCTAAGAAATAAAATTAACGAATTAAATGCTCTTGTCTGCACAGAAAAAATAGATATTATTGCACTTACCGAAACGTGGATGAATGTTGATAATAGAGAACTATTAGCCGAATATCAAATAAATGGATTTAAACTATTTCACACAGATAGATATATTAGACGAGGTGGTGGAGTAGCCATATACGTTAGGGACAATTTGAAATGTAGTCTCAAAGAGGGAATCAAAACTGAGCCACACACAGAAACTATTTGGATAGAATTAAACGAAAAAGCAAATAATATTATAATTGGAGTTATATATAGGCCACCAAATTTAGACAGAATGGAAGCAAAGCATCTATGGGATGAAATATCTAGGGCATCTAGATCTAACAGTATTTATGTCATGGGTGACTTTAATTTGAGTGGAATAAACTGGTTGAACAAAACAGGGAATAGTGAAGCAGAAGATTTTCTAGAATTAATTGACGATTGCTTTCTTACGCAACACATTAAGGAACCAACACGGGAAAATAATATTTTAGATTTAGTGTTAACTAACAGGGAAACACAAATTAATGACATCGAAATAGGGAGTGAGCTAGGGAACAGTGATCACAAAGAAATCAGATTTGGCATAGAATGGAATAGACCTGTAGGAGAAAATTCTGTTAAAGTGCCAGATTTTCGAAAAGCTGATTTTAATAGCCTAAGAAATTTTTGGGTCAAATTGATTGGAAAGTCTTGGGTATGGGGTTGGGCCGGTCTTGGAGCGAGACATGAACCCAGCGATGGTGATGTAAATGGGGATTTCGATGTAGATTCAATTTATAACGTATTTAAGAATATTCTAAACAAAGCACAGGAACGTAGTATACCACACAAATTGAATAGATCGATTACTAATGACCCAAAGTGGATAACAAAGAATTTGAAGAATCTTATAGGTAAAAAGAGAGCTTGGTACAAGAGGATTAAAAATGGGGAGGTCACTTTAGAACAGGAATTCGTACAACTAGTTAGAAATGTTAAAAAGAGATAAGGAAAGCAAAAAGAAACTATGAAGTTCGTATAGCAGGGCAAGCAAAGACAAATCCTAAAGGTTTTTTCAGTTATATCGAACTAAGACTAGGGAAAGGATAGGTCCATTAAAAACTGAGACAGGTCAAATAACAGATAGTGATGAAGAGATGAGTAGTATTTTTAATAAATATTTTGTATCTGTATTTACTAAAGAGGAACTTAACAATATGCCTTCAGCCGAACAAGTCTATGTGGGTGGGGACGAGGACAGGTTGACGAGTTTAGCAGTTACCAGGGAGGATGTTCTTAAACAAATAGTAAAACTCAAACCAAACAAATCCCCAGGGCCGGATGAAGTGTTTGCCAGGGTGCTGAAAGAATGCAAAGAGGAGCTTTGTGACCCACTGTCAATCATATTTAATAAATCAATAGAGTCAGGCAGAGTGCCAGAGTTTTGGAAAGTTGCTAATGTGATACCAGTTTTTAAGAAAGGAGATAGATCACTTGCGTCTAACTATCGACCAATTAGCCTAACGTCTATTGTGGGAAAGTTACTCGAATCTATAATAGCAAATAAAATTCGTCTTCATCTTGAAAAACATAAATTAATAATTGAGTCGCAACATGGTTTTATAAATGGCCGTTCATGTTTAACAAATTTGTTATCTTTTTATTCTAGCATAGTTGAGGCAGTTGATAGTGGTAAGGATTGTGATGTTGTGTACCTTGACTTTAGCAAAGCTTTCGATACAGTGCCACATGAAAGACTGATTAAAAAGATAGAGGCTCATGGTATTGGGGGTGCTATATTAAGCTGGATTAGGGCATGGCTATACCAAAGGAAACAGAGAGTTAGTATAAATGGAGTCAAGTCAGAGTGGGAAAATGTTGTAAGTGGAGTGCCTCAAGGCTCTGTCTTGGGACCTCTGTTGTTTATAATATATATAAATGATTTAGATTCAGGTTTGAGTAGCAACATTTGCAAATTTGCCGATGATACGAAAATCGGTAGGGAAATTAATTCGGAGGAGGACTCACTATCACTTCAAGTTGATCTAGATAGGGTTTTGAAATGGTCAAAGGACTGGCAGATGCAGTTTAATGCTGATAAATGTAAAGTTCTGAGGCTAGGTAATGATGATAGAGTTACAAGATACGAGCTAGATGGTGTTGAGATTGCGAAGTCGGATTGCGAAAGGGATCTGGGAGTTATAATTAGTAAGAATTTAAAACAAAAGGATCAATGCATAAATGTTCGTAATAAGGCAAATCGGACACTCGGATTTATTAATCGCAGCGTAAGTAACAAGACACCTGGTGTGGTTCTCAAGCTATATCTTGCTCTGGTTAGGCCCCATTTAGATTATGCAGTTCAGTTTTGGTCGCCATATTATAGAATGGATATAAATTCACTTGAACGTGTCCAGCGTAGGATGACTAAGTTAATTCCCCAAATTAGAAATCTTTCATATGAAGAAAGATTAACAAAGCTTAATTTGCATTCACTGGAAAGGCGAAGAGTTAGGGGTGACATGATAGAGGTTTACAAGTGGATGAATGGACATAACAAAGGGGATATTAATAGGGTATTGAAAGTATCAACACAGGACAGAACGCGAAACAATGGGTATAAATTGGATAAGTTTAGATTTAGGAAAGACTTGGGTAAATACTGGTTCAGTAACAGGGTTGTTGATTTGTGGAACCAATTGCCGCGTAACATTGTGGAGGTGGGGTCCCTCGATTGTTTTAAGCATGGGTTGGACATATATATGAGTGGGATTGGGTGGTTATAAATAGGAGCTGCCTCGTATGGGCCATATAGGCCTTCTGCAGTTACCTTTGTTCTTATGTTCTTATTTGCATTGATTAATTATTGACCTTTGGGATAGTAATTAATTGCTCAAGGGTAATCACGAGTGATTACCGTTTTTTTAGCACTTTGGATATTGTAATTAGAGTAAACTATCGTTGGGCGATAGTAACCGATAACGTAAATTAACATAACTGGTACAGAGATTAATCAGCTGTCTGGAATTGCAGGGATTAATGGAGATAACTCACTGAATGCTCGACGGGTAGAGTGTTGTGTAATTTCCGAGTTACTAGTAACAGTTGTAAGTTTGATTTGTCCGTGAGAAGACAAGATTAAGTTAACGTAAATGTTACTTTGATTTCAACGTAATCATTTTGTTAATGATTGTTGATCGTTCGAGGGACAAAGTGTTAATGTAAAGATTTAATTGAGGGTTGCTGGAGTCGCCAGTAACCTCATTAGTCATTGTCATATCATTGATAGGCTACTAATGTGTAGGCTGCAGGTAGCATAGAGGACGGATAGGAGGTTATTGGAGACGTGTCTCATAGCCCAGAGTATCATTGTTGCAATTGTGATTATAGATTAGCGTGTCTTGCTTGATTGATTGATTCCTCTGTGTTCACGCCATATGTTCGAGTTAGTTCATCGTGCAGTCCGATGGGCTGATCTAGCTGTAATTGAAAGTGTCACAGGAAGGATTTCGAGTAAAGTCATTTATATTTCTTGTGTTGTTGTAGTAGTTAGTACATTATTGAATAAATTGTTTTGTTATGTTGAACACTGTCTTTTCGTTACACACATTTGTATTGCACTGTTCTGTCACACTCGATTATTAAATTGAGAGTGCTTCTTGAGTTTTGGACCGAATATATAGCACTACACAACAAATTAAATTTTGTTGTTGTGAGAGCGCAGGACCTACACGTTAGACTAGCTCATGCGATTGGCGAAGGTCAACGACCTAAGTGAAGAGGATTTCAACTTTTTGAGCTCTCGGCGTTTGCTCGCGCCTAGTCAATTGTTCATATCTGGGTGCTTACTACACTGGTGTGTTAGCTAAGCAAGTCCTTCCTCAGGCGGCCCATATGAATATCACAACAGGAATAAGGTTAAAGGAGATTTGGAAATTTGCTTTTATGAATTATCCAAAATTCAAAACCATTTTCAACATTCCATTTAACAGAAACTCTCACAACGATAACATTTAGTTAACAATATTACCACCAATTTCATACCTACTCTCTACTGATAAACTTTCCATGAATAACTGAATCGAAGACTATACTAAAGTATACAAATATTTAAACAAGAGTACACACATAAAACAGAACAGTGAAGGATTTATGACACTACACAAAGAGATCACACTAACGTGATGCATCAAATGAACAAATCCACAAGGGCGGGACGAGGATTCGAACCTGCGTCCAGGAGCATCCCAGAAACTGCCTTAATCGACTGAGCTACGACAGGGTTAAAAAGAATTGAAACCGAAGTTCTACTGAACTTACTGAATCTCGATTCAACTCCTTTTAACCTTGTCGTAACTCAGTCGATTAAGGCAGTGTCTGGGATGCTCCCGGACGCAGGTTCGAATCTCGTCACGGATCCTTGTGGATTTGTTCATTTTTCTTCAAATTTCTTCTCAATGATTCTGGAAGATATTTTCAAATTTTGTTATATAGGTGAGAAAAACCTGTTAATGAATTGTCACTTTTTGTTTATTTATTGATTTAAAGATAATTACAAAACATATTCAAATTGAGTGAACTCCATTATCATGTCCGAAACAAAATTCTAAAAGAACATGACGACGTTCACAAACTACAATTTTTTTTGTAAACTAACATTCGTCAGAACGTTAGAGTTCTAACATTCTAATGTTAGAGTAAATGTCTTCAACATTCCCATATATTGTTGATTTCTTCCATCAATTATATTATTCGGTAATTTGCGTGTTATTCTTCCATGCAAGAATGTCTACCTGAAGTTCGGGAAGGCGACTATAGGAACCGGGATCCAGAGGGCGTCGCGTGAAGGGGTCGGAGGGGGATTCCAGCAGCAAGCGAACGAGCGTCGACTCATCTATCACCATCTTGGACGAGTGCAGCAGTACCGGCGCCTCCATCAGCGACTCCGTCACACTGTCTCTGAACTCCTCCGGGACCTCTTCCAATGATTCCTCACATGGTATTAGGAAATGATGGAAGAAACAGCCGGAATCTGCTGCCTTCTCGCTAAGAGAAGACAGATACTCGGCGTGGTCAAGTCTCAGAACCTGGGAAACTGATCTAAATTCTTCGAATATTGATATTGCTTCGTACACATCATTTAAGTTGGACAAGAGCTTCATATATCCGCTTCCCTCCTTATCTTGTAACGTCGAGGCAGTTGTAACAATTGAAACCGTGATCGTAACTAGGGTATCTGCAGCGCACTTAGCCAGTCCAGGACTTCCATAAGCCCCCCTGGTGGGCGGTGATAACAACAACACAAATAAATCCACAACGTATCCGAACAAACATAAAACATCCTCTTTGTTTTCATCTAGTTCATATTCTTCTAGGGTAGCCTCAGCCACTTGCTTTAAGACCTGCACTAAATGGTAGAGTAAGAAAGCTTCTCGGCCGACATTAATTCTCCTTACCTGGTCTAAAGCTGCAGCAGCAATAGCAGCTAGGTGGCCATGTTCATAAAGCTGTTTTAACATCATGGTAAGACTTGTAAATAAAATTATATCTTGGTAATCTAATATAAGATCCATATATTTACTATTGATCACCAGCCCTGCAACAGCTTGCATTCCCGAGGTGGCATCCTGTAAGAAATTTTGTGGCCAAAAGAAGATTAAGTGGATCATTTTCAGACGCAGGTACGGGTTTGGGCACAATTCCGGGTCTGAGAATATTGTTAGTATCCAGGGTTTCAAGGTAGTAGACTCGAGGGCGCTTAAATTTATGTTATTTTCAGGCTCCCAATCTGTTGCTAGGTCAATAATTTCCCAAAGAACATCTTCCCATTGCCCCGTCATCCTGACTGAAGGCGTACGCAAGGAAAGAATTAATGCGCTTAAAATTCCAAGCTGTAATCTGCTAGCGGATATCATCGTTGAATTGTTATTATGCAATTCAAGAAGACAGTCTTCTGACTTCACAATAAATACTAAAATTTGAGCGGCAGTAAATTCTTCAGGCAGGATCCTGACGTCAGCTAAGATCGATTGTGGAAGACTAGGAAAATAATCAGATTGGGCAGTGGAATACATTGTCTCGGAAAGTGGAAGACAGTAAGAGACACCCAACACTGAACCAAATGCAAGTGAATAACTGATCAGGTCTCTTGAGTGCAAGTTAATATATAGAAGGATGTGATGTGAGGTCCCCGGAGAGTGAGGTGTATGGGCAAGCTCCTGGACGCTACCTTACTTGTTATAGCAACATAAGAAGAACAAGAATAAAGGTTCCTACAGAAGGCCTATTGACCCATACGAGGCATCTTCTATTTATAACCACCCAATCGCATTCATATATATGTGTAACCTACGCGTGAAACAATCAAGGGACCCAACTTTTATTATGTTATCCGATAAATGGCTCCACAAATGGTTCAAGGGTTTTGAAATGGTCAAAAGATTGGCAGATTCAGTTTAATGATGATAAATGTAAAGTTCTGAGGCTAGGTAATGATGGTAGAGTTACAAGATACGAGCTAGATGGTGTTGAGATTGCGAAGAAAGGGATCTGGGAGTTATGATTAGTAAGAATTTAAAACAAAAAGATCAATGCATAAATGTTCGTAATAAAGCAGATAGGACACTGGGATTTATTAATCGAAGCGTTAGTAACAAGACATCTGTTATTGTTCTTCAGCTGTATCTTGCTCTAGTGAGGGCCCCATTTAGATTATGCAGTTCAGTTTTGGTCGCCGTACTATAGAATGAATATAAATTCACTTGAACGTGTCCAGCTTAGGATGACAAAGTTAATTCCCCAAATTAGAAATCTATCATATGCACAAATATTAACAAAGCTTAAATTGCATTCACTGGAAAGGCGAAGAGTTAGGGGTGACATGATAGAGGTTTACAAGTGGATGAATGGACATAACAAAGGGGATATTAATAGGGTATTAAAAGTATCAACACAGGACAGAACGCGAAACAATGGGTATAAATTGGATAAGTTTAGATTTAGGAAAGACTTTGGTAAATACTGGTTCAGTAACAGGGTTGTTGATTTGTGGAACCAATTGCCGCATAACATTGTGGAGGTGGGGTCCCTCGATTGTTTCAAGCATGGGTTGGACATGTATATGAGTGGGATTGGGTGGTTATAAATAGGAGCTGCCTCGTATGGGCCAATAGGCCTTCTGCAGTTGCCTTTGTTCTTATGTTCTTATATGTAATTATCGGTCAATGGGCAGGTAATTGGCGTGTTCTAATAAGTCAAAGTAATTAACTTTGATCCGTGTTGATCGACTCACACGAAGGCTCCACTGTTCCATTAACGTAACGTTGTTATTGATCTGTCTGGAAGTACAGGTACTTGATTGACTCGTGGGAAGAGTAACGTCATTTTAAAATAACATAACGTGGTGATTAATCATCGTTATTAGTCACCTGAATTGGTATGAGTATGGAAGGCTGAAACGGAATTCATACCTTTAATGTAAATTGCTGAGTCAGTGTGAAAGGTTACGTATTTGCATTGATTAATTATTGACCTTTGGGATAGTAATTAATTGCTCAAGGGTAATCAAGAGTGATTACCGTTTTTTTAGCACTTTGGACATTGTAATTAGAGTAAACTATCGTTGGGCGATAGTAACCGATAACGTAAATTAACATAACTGGTACAGAGATTAATCAGCTGTCTGGAATTGCAGGGATTAATGGAGATAACTCACTGAATGCTCGACGGGTAGAGTGTTGTGTAATTTCCGAGTTACTAGTAACAGTTGTAAGTTTGATTTGTCCGTGAGAAGACAAGATTAAGTTAACGTAAATGTTACTTTGATATTAACGTAATCATTTTGTTAATGATTGTTGATCGTCCGAGGGACAAAGTGTTAACGTAAAGATTTAATTGAGGGTTGCTGGAGTCGCCAGTAACCTCATTAGTCATTGTCATATCATTGATAGGCTACTAATGTGTAGGCTGCAGGTAGCATAGAGGACGGATAGGAGGTTATTGGAGACGTGTCTCATAGCCCACAGTATCATTGTTGCAATTGTGATTATAGATTAGCGTGTCTTGCTTGATTGATTGATTCCTCTGTGTTCACGCCATATGTTCGAGTTAGTTCATCGTGCAGTCCGATGGGCTGATCTAGCTGTAATTGAAAGTGTCACAGGAAGGATTTCGAGTAAAGTCATTTATATTTCTTGTGTTGTAGTAGTTAGTACATTATTGAATAAATTGTTTTGTTATGTTGAACACTGTCTTTTCGTTACACACATTTGTATTGCACTGTTCTGTCACACTCGATTATTAAATTGAGAGTGCTTCTTGAGTTTTGGACCGAATATATAGCACTACACAACAAATTAAATTTTGTTGTTGTGAGAGCGCAGGACCTACACGTTAGACTAGCTCATGCGATTGGCGAAGGTCAACGACCTAAGTGAAGAGGATTTCAA
Source organism: Procambarus virginalis (assembly GCA_020271785.1). Taxonomy (NCBI): domain Eukaryota; kingdom Metazoa; phylum Arthropoda; class Malacostraca; order Decapoda; family Cambaridae; genus Procambarus; species Procambarus virginalis. Next base: position 23,951 of record WNGS01006624.1, on the reverse strand, counting down.
CTTTTTGAGCTCTCGGCGTTTGCTCGCGCCTAGTCAATTGTTCATATCTGGTCCCAGAGTGAGGAATGAGCTGCTTACTACACTGGTGTGTTAGCTAAGCAAGTCCTTCCTCAGGCGGCCCATATGAATATCACAACAGGAATAAGGTTAAAGGAGATTTGGAAATTTGCTTTTATGAATTATCCAAAATTCAAAACCATTTTCAACATTCCATTTAACAGAAACTCTCACAACGATAACATTTAGTTAACAATATTACCACCAATTTCATACCTACTCTCTACTGATAAACTTTCCATGAATAACTGAATCGAAGACTATACTAAAGTATACAAATATTTAAACAAGAGTACACACATAAAACAGAACAGTGAAGGATTTATGACACTACACAAAGAGATCACACTAACGTGATGCATCAAATGAACAAATCCACAAGGGCGTGACGAGGATTCGAACCTGCGTCCAGGAGCATCCCAGAAACTGCCTTAATCGACTGAGCTACGACAGGGTTAAAAAGAATTGAAACCGAAGTTCTACTGAACTTACTGAATCTCGATTCAACTCCTTTTAACCTTGTCGTAACTCAGTCGATTAAGGCAGTGTCTGGGATGCTCCCGGACGCAGGTTCGAATCTCGTCACGGATCCTTGTGGATTTGTTCATTTTTCTTCAAATTTCTTCTCAATGATTCTGGAAGATATTTTCAAATTTTGTTATATAGGTGAGAAAAACCTGTTAATGAATTGTCACTTTTTGTTTATTTATTGATTTAAAGATAATTACAAAACATATTCAAATTGAGTGAACTCCATTATCATGTCCGAAACAAAATTCTAAAAGAACATGACGACGTTCACAAACTACAATTTTTTTTGTAAACTAACATTCGTCAGAACGTTAGAGTTCTAACATTCTAATGTTAGAGTAAATGTCTTCAACATTCCCATATATTGTTGATTTCTTCCATCAATTATATTATTCGGTAATTTGCGTGTTTTCCATGCAAGAATGTCTACCTGAAGTTCGGGAAGGCGACTATAGGAACCGGGATCCAGAGGGCGTCGCGTGAAGGGGTCGGAGGGGGATTCCAGCAGCAAGCGAACGAGCGTCGACTCATCTATCACCATCTTGGACGAGTGCAGCAGTACCGGCGCCTCCATCAGCGACTCCGTCACACTGTCTCTGAACTCCTCCGGGACCTCTTCCAATGATTCCTCACATGGTATTAGGAAATGATGGAAGAAACAGCCGGAATCTGCTGCCTTCTCGCTAAGGGAAGACAGATACTCGGCGTGGTCAAGTCTCAGAACCTGGGAAACTGATCTAAATTCTTCGAATATTGATATTGCTTCGTACACATCATTTATGTTGGACAAGAGCTTCATATATCCGCTTCCCTCCTTATCTTGTAACGTCGAGGCAGTTGTAACAATTGAAACCGTGATCGTAACTAGGGTATCTGCAGCGAATTTAGCCAGTCCAGGACTTCCATAAGCCCCCTGGTGGGCGGTGATAACAACACAAATAAATCCACAACGTATCCGAACAAACATAAAACATCCTCTTTGTTTTCATCTAGTTCATATTCTTCTAGGGTAGCCTCAGCCACTTGCTTTAAGACCTGCACTAAATGGTAGAGTAAGAAAGCTTCTCGGCCGACATTAATTCTCCTTACCTGGTCTAAAGCTGCAGCAGCAATAGCAGCTAGGTGGCCATGTTCATAAAGCTGTTTTAACATCATGGTAAGACTTGTAAATAAAATTATATCTTGGTAATCTAATATAAGATCCATATATTTACTATTGATCACCAGCCCTGCAACAGCTTGCATTCCCGAGGTGGCATCCTGTAAGAAATTTTGTGGCCAAAAGAAGATTAAGTGGATCATTTTCAGACGCAGGTACGGGTTTGGGCACAATTCCGGGTCTGAGAATATTGTTAGTATCCAGGGTTTCAAGGTAGTAGACTCGAGGGCGCTTAAATTTATGTTATTTTCAGGCTCCCAATCTGTTGCTAGGTCAATAATTTCCCAAAGAACATCTTCCCATTGCCCCGTCATCCTGACTGAAGGCGTACGCAAGGAAAGAATTAATGCGCTTAAAATTCCAAGCTGTAATCTGCTAGCGGATATCATCGTTGAATTGTTATTATGCAATTCAAGAAGACAGTCTTCTGACTTCACAATAAATACTAAAATTTGAGCGGCAGTAAATTCTTCAGGCAGGATCCTGACGTCAGCTAAGATCGATTGTGGAAGACTAGGAAAATAATCAGATTGGGCAGTGGAATACATTGTCTCGGAAAGTGGAAGACAGTAAGAGACACCCAACACTGAACCAAATGCAAGTGAATAACTGATCAGGTCTCTTGAGTGCAAGTTAATATATAGAAGGATGTGATGTGAGGTCCCCGGAGAGTGAGGTGTATGGGCAAGCTCCTGGACGCTACCTTACTTGTTATAGCAACATAAGAAGAACAAGAATAAAGGTTCCTACAGAAGGCCTATTGACCCATACGAGGCATCTTCTATTTATAACCACCCAATCGCATTCATATATATGTGTAACCTACGCGTGAAACAATCAAGGGACCCAACTCTTATTATGTTATCCGATAAATGGCTCCACAAATGGTTCAAGGGTTTTGAAATGGTCAAAAGATTGGCAGATTCAGTTTAATGATGATAAATGTAAAGTTCTGAGGCTAGGTAATGATGGTAGAGTTACAAGATACGAGCTAGATGGTGTTGAGATTGCGAAGAAAGGGATCTGGGAGTTATGATTAGTAAGAATTTAAAACAAAAAGATCAATGCATAAATGTTCGTAATAAAGCAGATAGGACACTGGGATTTATTAATCGAAGCGTTAGTAACAAGACATCTGTTATTGTTTTTCAGCTGTATCTTGCTCTAGTGAGGGCCCCATTTAGATTATGCAGTTCAGTTTTGGTCGCCGTACTATAGAATGAATATAAATTCACTTGAACGTGTCCAGCTTAGGATGACAAAGTTAATTCCCCAAATTAGAAATCTATCATATGCACAAATATTAACAAAGCTTAAATTGCATTCACTGGAAAGGCGAAGAGTTAGGGGTGACATGATAGAGGTTTACAAGTGGATGAATGGACATAACAAAGGGGATATTAATAGGGTATTAAAAGTATCAACACAGGACAGAACGCGAAACAATGGGTATAAATTGGATAAGTTTAGATTTAGGAAAGACTTGGGTAAATACTGGTTCAGTAACAGGGTTGTTGATTTGTGGAACCAATTGCCGCATAACATTGTGGAGGTGGGGTCCCTCGATTGTTTCAAGCATGGGTTGGACATGTATATGAGTGGGATTGGGTGGTTATAAATAGGAGCTGCCTCGTATGGGCCAATAGGCCTTCTGCAGTTGCCTTTGTTCTTATGTTCTTATATGTAATTATCGGTCAATGGGCAGGTAATTGGCGTGTTCTAATAAGTCAAAGTAATTAACTTTGATCCGTGTTGATCGACTCACACGAAGGCTCCACTGTTCCATTAACGTAACGTTGTTATTGATCTGTCTGGAAGTACAGGTACTTGATTGACTCGTGGGAAGAGTAACGTCATTTTAAAATAACATAACGTGGTGATTAATCATCGTTATTAGTCACCTGAAAGAAATCACCTAGTTCTTCTTATATAATGGATACAAATTCACTTGAACGTGTCCAGCGTGGGATGACTAAGTTAATTCCCCAAATTAGAAATCGTTCATATGAGACAGAACACGAAACAATGGGCATAAATTGGATAAATTTAGATTTAGGAAAGACTTGGGTAAATACTGGTTCGGTAACAGGGTTGTTGGTTTGTGGAACCAATTACCGCGTAACGTGGTGGAGGTGGGGTCCCTCGATTGTTTCAAGCGCGGGTTGGACATGTATATGAGTGGGATTGGATGGTTATAGATATGAGCTGCCTCGTATGGGCCAATAGGCCTCTTGCAGTTGACTTTGTTCTTATGTTCTTATGAATTGGTATGAGTATGGAAGGCTGAGACGGAATTCATACCTTTAATGTAAATTGCTGAGTCAGTGTGAAAGGTTACGTATTTGCATTGATTAATTATTGACCTTTGGGATAGTAATTAATTGCTCAAGGGTAATCACGAGTGATTACCGTTTTTTTAGCACTTTGGACATTGTAATTAGAGTAAACTATCGTTGGGCGATAGTAACCGATAACGTAAATTAACATAACTGGTACAGAGATTAATCAGCTGTCTGGAATTGCAGGGATTAATGGAGATAACTCACTGAATGCTCGACGGGTAGAGTGTTGTGTAATTTCCGAGTTACTAGTAACAGTTGTAAGTTTGATTTGTCCGTGAGAAGACAAGATTAAGTTAACGTAAATGTTACTTTGATATTATCGTAATCATTTTGTTAATGATTGTTGATCGTCCGAGGGACAAAGTGTTAACGTAAAGATTTAATTGAGGGTTGCTGGAGTCGCCAGTAACCTCATTAGTCATTGTCATATCATTGATAGGCTACTAATGTGTAGGCTGCAGGTAGCATAGAGGACGGATAGGAGGTTATTGGAGACGTGTCTCACAGCCCACAGTATCATTGTTGCAATTGTGATTATAGATTAGCGTGTCTTGCTTGATTGATTGATTCCTCTGTGTTCGCGCCATATGTTCGAGTTAGTTCATCGTGCAGTCCGATGGGCTGGTGTAAATCTAGCTGTAATTGAAAGTGTCACAGGAAGGATTTCGAGTAAAGTCATTTATATTTCTTGTGTTGTAGTAGTTAGTACATTATTGAATAAATTGTTTTGTTATGTTGAACACTGTCTTTTCGTTACACACATTTGTATTGCACTGTTCTGTCACACTCGATTATTAAATTGAGAGTGCTTCTTGAGTTTTGGACCGAATATATAGCACTACACAACAAATTAAATTTTGTTGTTGTGAGAGCGCAGGACCTACACGTTAGACTAGCTCATGCGATTGGCGAAGGTCAACGACCTAAGTGAAGAGGATTTCAACTTTTTGAGCTCTCGGCGTTTGCTCGCGCCTAGTCAATTGTTCATATCTGGTCCCAGAGTGAGGAATGAGCTGCTTACTACACTGGTGTGTTAGCTAAGCAAGTCCTTCCTCAGGCGGCCCATATGAATATCACAACAGGAATAAGGTTAAAGGAGATTTGGAAATTTGCTTTTATGAATTATCCAAAATTCAAAACCATTTTCAACATTCCATTTAACAGAAACTCTCACAACGATAACATTTAGTTAACAATATTACCACCAATTTCATACCTACTCTCTACTGATAAACTTTCCATGAATAACTGAATCGAAGACTATACTAAAGTATACAAATATTTAAACAAGAGTACACACATAAAACAGAACAGTGAAGGATTTATGACACTACACAAAGAGATCACACTAACGTGATGCATCAAATGAACAAATCCACAAGGGCGGGACGAGGATTCGAACCTGCGTCCAGGAGCATCCCAGAAACTGCCTTAATCGACTGAGCTACGACAGGGTTAAAAAGAATTGAAACCGAAGTTCTACTGAACTTACTGAATCTCGATTCAACTCCTTTTAACCTTGTCGTAACTCAGTCGATTAAGGCAGTGTCTGGGATGCTCCTGGACGCAGGTTCGAATCTCGTCACGGATCCTTGTGGATTTGTTCATTTTTCTTCAAATTTCTTCTCAATGATTCTGGAAGATATTTTCAAATTTTGTTATATAGGTGAGAAAAACCTGTTAATGAATTGTCACTTTTTGTTTATTTATTGATTTAAAGATAATTACAAAACATATTCAAATTGAGTGAACTCCATTATCATGTCCGAAACAAAATTCTAAAAGAACATGACGACGTTCACAAACTACAATTTTTTTTGTAAACTAACATTCGTCAGAACGTTAGAGTTCTAACATTCTAATGTTAGAGTAAATGTCTTCAACATTCCCATATATTGCTGATTTCTTACATCAATTATATTATTCGGTAATTTGCGTGTTATTTTTCCATGCAAGAATGTCTACCTGAAGTTCGGGAAGGCGACTATAGGAACCGGGATCCAGAGGGCGTCGCGTGAAGGGGTCGGAGGGGGATTCCAGCAGCAAGCGAACGAGCGTCGACTCATCTATCACCATCTTGGACGAGTGCAGCAGTACCGGCGCCTCCATCAGCGACTCCGTCACACTGTCTCTGAACTCCTCCGGGACCTCTTCCAATGATTCCTCACATGGTATTAGGAAATGATGGAAGAAACAGCCGGAATCTGCTGCCTTCTCGCTAAGGGAAGACAGATACTCGGCGTGGTCAAGTCTCAGAACCTGGGAAACTGATCTAAATTCTTCGAATATTGATATTGCTTCGTACACATCATTTATGTTGGACAAGAGCTTCATATATCCGCTTCCCTCCTTATCTTGTAACGTCGAGGCAGTTGTAACAATTGAAACCGTGATCGTAACTAGGGTATCTGCAGCGAATTTAGCCAGTCCAGGACTTCCATAAGCCCCCTGGTGGGCGGTGATAACAATACAAATAAATCCACAACGTATCCGAACAAACATAAAACATCCTCTTTGTTTTCATCTAGTTCATATTCTTCTAGGGTAGCCTCAGCCACTTGCTTTAAGACCTGCACTAAATGGTAGAGTAAGAAAGCTTCTCGGCCGACATTAATTCTCCTTACCTGGTCTAAAGCTGCAGCAGCAATAGCAGCTAGGTGGCCATGTTCATAAAGCTGTTTTAACATCATGGTAAGACTTGTAAATAAAATTATATCTTGGTAATCTAATATAAGATCCATATATTTACTATTGATCACCAGCCCTGCAACAGCTTGCATTCCCGAGGTGGCATCCTGTAAGAAATTTTGTGGCCAAAAGAAGATTAAGTGGATCATTTTCAGACGCAGGTACGGGTTTGGGCACAATTCCGGGTCTGAGAATATTGTTAGTATCCAGGGTTTCAAGGTAGTAGACTCGAGGGCGCTTAAATTTATGTTATTTTCAGGCTCCCAATCTGTTGCTAGGTCAATAATTTCCCAAAGAACATCTTCCCATTGCCCCGTCATCCTGACTGAAGGCGTACGCAAGGAAAGAATTAATGCGCTTAAAATTCCAAGCTGTAATCTGCTAGCGGATATCATCGTTGAATTGTTATTATGCAATTCAAGAAGACAGTCTTCTGACTTCACAATAAATACTAAAATTTGAGCGGCAGTAAATTCTTCAGGCAGGATCCTGACGTCAGCTAAGATCGATTGTGGAAGACTAGGAAAATAATCAGATTGGGCAGTGGAATACATTGTCTCGGAAAGTGGAAGACAGTAAGAGACACCCAACACTGAACCAAATGCAAGTGAATAACTGATCAGGTCTCTTGAGTGCAAGTTAATATATAGAAGGATGTGATGTGAGGTCCCCGGAGAGTGAGGTGTATGGGCAAGCTCCTGGACGCTACCTTACTTGTTATAGCAACATAAGAAGAACAAGAAAAAGGTTCCTACAGAAGGCCTATTGACCCATACGAGGCATCTTCTATTTATAACCACCCAATCGCATTCATATATGTGTAACCTACGCGTGAAACAATCAAGGGACCCAACTCTTATTATGTTATCCGATAAATGGCTCCACAAATGGTTCAAGGGTTTTGAAATGGTCAAAAGATTGGCAGATTCAGTTTAATGATGATAAATGTAAAGTTCTGAGGCTAGGTAATGATGGTAGAGTTACAAGATACGAGCTAGATGGTGTTGAGATTGCGAAGAAAGGGATCTGGGAGTTATGATTAGTAAGAATTTAAAACAAAAAGATCAATGCATAAATGTTCGTAATAAGCAGATAGGACACTGGGATTTATTAATCGAAGCGTTAGTAACAAGACATCTGTTATTGTTTTTCAGCTGTATCTTGCTCTAGTGAGGGCCCCATTTAGATTATGCAGTTCAGTTTTGGTCGCCGTACTATAGAATGAATATAAATTCACTTGAACGTGTCCAGCTTAGGATGACAAAGTTAATTCCCCAAATTAGAAATCTATCATATGCACAAATATTAACAAAGCTTAAATTGCATTCACTGAAAGGCGAAGAGTTAGGGTGAATGATAGAGGTTTACAAGTGGATGAATGGACATAACAAAGGGGATATTAATAGGGTATTAAAAGTATCAACACAGGACAGAACGCGAAACAATGGGGTATAAATTGGATAAGTTTAGATTTAGGAAGACTTGGTAAATACTGGTTCAGTAACAGGGTTGTTGATTTGTGGAACCAATTGCCGCATACATTGTGGAGGTGGGGTCCCTCGATTGTTTCAAGCATGGGTTGGACATGTATATGAGTGGGATTGGGTGGTTATAAATAGGAGCTGCCTCGTATGGGCCAATAGGCCTTCTGCAGTTGCCTTTGTTCTTATGTTCTTATATGTAATTATCGGTCAATGGGCAGGTAATTGGCGTGTTCTAATAAGTCAAAGTAATTAACTTTGATCCGTGTTGATCGACTCACACGAAGGCTCCACTGTTCCATTAACGTAACGTTGTTATTGATCTGTCTGGAAGTACAGGTACTTGATTGACTCGTGGGAAGAGTAACGTCATTTTAAAATAACATAACGTGGTGATTAATCATCGTTATTAGTCACCTGAAAAGAAATCACTCTCTTCTATATAATGGATACAAATTCACTTGAACGTGTCCAGCGTGGGATGACTAAGTTAATTCCCCAAATTAGAAATCGTTCATATGAGACAGAACACGAAACAATGGGCATAAATTGGATAAATTAGATTTAGGAAAGACTTGGGTAAATACTGGTTCGGTAACAGGGTTGTTGGTTTGTGGAACCAATTACCGCGTAACGTGGTGGAGGGGGGTCCCTCGATTGTGTCAAGCGCGGGTTGGACATGTATATGAGTGGGATTGGATGGTTATAGATATGAGCTGCCTCGTAGGGGCCAATAGGCCTCTTGCAGTTGACTTTGTTCTTATGTTCTTATGAATTGGTATGAGTATGGAAGGCTGAGACGGAATTCATACCTTTAATGAAAATTGCTGAGTCAGTGTGAAAGGTTACGTATTTGCATTGATT
>WNGS01006624.1:0-13869 GCA_020271785.1 Procambarus virginalis | reverse complement strand
TTCTGTCACACTCGATTATTAAATTGAGAGTGCTTCTTGAGTTTTGGACCGAATATATAGCACTACACAACAAATTAAATTTTGTTGTTGTGAGAGCGCAGGACCTACACGTTAGACTAGCTCATGCGATTGGCGAAGGTCAACGACCTAAGTGAAGAGGATTTCAACTTTTTGAGCTCTCGGCGTTTGCTCGCGCCTAGTCAATTGTTCATATCTGGTCCCAGAGTGAGGAATGAGCTGCTTACTACACTGGTGTGTTAGCTAAGCAAGTCCTTCCTCAGGCGGCCCATATGAATATCACAACAGGAATAAGGTTAAAGAGATTTGGAAAATTTGCTTTTATGAATTATCCAAAATTCAAAAACCATTTTCAACATTCCATTTAACAGAAACTCTCACAACGATAACATTTAGTTAACATATTGCCACCAATTTCATACCTACTCTCTACTGATAAACTTTCCATGAATAACTGAATCGAAGACTATACTAAAGTATACAAATATTTAAACAAGAGTACACACATAAAACAGAACAGTGAAGGATTTATGACAACTACACAAAGAGATCACACTAACGTGATGCATCAAATGAACAAATCCACAAGGGCGGGACGAGGATTCGAACCTGCGTCCAGGAGCATCCCAGAAACTGCCTTAATCGACTGAGCTACGACAGGGTTAAAAAGAATTGAAACCGAAGTTCTACTGAACTTACTGAATCTCGATTCAACTCCTTTTAACCTTGTCGTAACTCAGTCGATTAAGGCAGTGTCTGGATGCTCCTGGACGCAGGTTCGAATCTCGTCACGGATCCTTGTGGATTTGTTCATTTTCTTCAAATTTCTTCTCAATGATTCTGGAAGATATTTTCAAATTTTGTTATATAGGTGAGAAAAACTGTTAATGAATTGTCACTTTTTGTTTATTTATTGATTTAAAGATAATTACAAACATATTCAAATTGAGTGAACTCCATTATCATGTCCGAAACAAATTCTAAAAGAACATGACGACGTTCACAAACTACAATTTTTTTGTAAACTAACATTCGTCAGAACGTTAGAGTTCTAACATTCTAATGTTAGAGTAAATGTTTTCAACATTCCCATATATTGTTGATTTCTTCCATCAATTATATTATTCGGTAATTTGCGTGTTATTCTTCCATGCAAGAATGTCTACCTGAAGTTCGGGAAGGCGACTATAGGAAACGGGATCCAGAGGGCGTCGCGTGAAGGGGTCGGAGGGGGATTCCAGCAGCAAGCGAACGAGCGTCGACTCATCTATCACGTTGACCAGACCACACACTAGAAGTTGAAGGGACGACGACGTTCGGTCCGTCCTGGACCATTCTCAAGTCGCTTGAAAGCGACTTGAGAATGGTCCAGGACGGACCGAAACGTCGTCGTCCCTTCAACTTCTAGTGTGTGGTCTGGTCAACATACTTCAGCCACGTTATTGTGACTCATCGCCTGCACTCATCTATCACCACTTGGACAGTGCAGCAGTACCGGCGCCTCCATCAGCGACTCCGTCACACTGTCTCTGAACTCCTCCGGGACCTCTTCCAATGATTCCTCACATGGTATTAGGAAATGATGGAAGAAACAGCCGGAATCTGCTGCCTTCTCGCTAAGGGAAGACAGATACTCGGCGTGGTCAAGTCTCAGAACCTGGGAAACTGATCTAAATTCTTCGAATATTGATATTGCTTCGTACACATCATTTATGTTGGACAAGAGCTTCATATATCCGCTTCCCTCCTTATCTTGTAACGTCGAGGCAGTTGTAACAATTGAAACAGTGATCGTAACTAGGGTATCTGCAGCGAATTTAGCCAGTCCAGGACTTCCATAAGCCCCCCTGGTGGGCGGTGATAACAACAACACAATAAATCCACAACGTATCCGAACAAACATAAAACATCCTCTTTGTTTTCATCTAGTTCATATTCTTCTAGGGTAGCCTCAGCCACTTGCTTTAAGACCTGCACTAAATGGTAGAGTAAGAAAGCTTCTCGGCCGACATTAATTCTCCTTACCTGGTCTAAAGCTGCAGCAGCAATAGCAGCTAGGTGGCCATGTTCATAAAGCTGTTTTAACATCATGGTAAGACTTGTAAATAAATTATATCTTGGTAATCTAATATAAGATCCATATATTTACTATTGATCACCAGCCCTGCAACAGCTTGCATTCCCGAGGTGGCATCCTGTAAGAAATTTTGTGGCCAAAAGAAGATTAAGTGGATCATTTTCAGACGCAGGTACGGGTTTGGGCACAATTCCGGGTCTGAGAATATTGTTAGTATCCAGGGTTTCAAGGTAGTAGACTCGAGGGCGCTTAAATTTATGTTATTTTCAGGCTCCCAATCTGTTGCTAGGTCAATAATTTCCCAAAGAACATCTTCCCATTGCCCCGTCATCCTGACTGAAGGCGTACGCAAGGAAAGAATTAATGCGCTTAAAATTCCAAGCTGTAATCTGCTAGCGGATATCATCGTTGAATTGTTATTATGCAATTCAAGAAGACAGTCTTCTGACTTCACAATAAATACTAAAATTTGAGCGGCAGTAAATTCTTCAGGCAGGATCCTGACGTCAGCTAAGATCGATTGTGGAAGACTAGGAAAATAATCAGATTGGGCAGTGGAATACATTGTCTCGATAAGTGGAAGACAGTAAGAGACACCCAACACTGAACCAAATGCAAGTGAATAACTGATCAGGTCTCTTGAGTGCAAGTTAATATATAGAAGGATGTGATGTGAGGTCCCCGGAGAGTGAGGTGTATGGGCAAGCTCCTGGACGCTACCTTACTTGTTATAGCAACATAAGAAGAACAAGAATAAAGGTTCCTACAGAAGGCCTATTGACCCATACGAGGCATCTTCTATTTATAACCACCCAATCTCATTCATATATATGTGTAACCTACGCGTGAAACAATCAAGGGACCCAACTTTTATTATGTTATCCGATAAATGGCTCCACAAATGGTTCAAGGGTTTTGAAATGGTCAAAAGATTGGCAGATTCAGTTTAATGATGATAAATGTAAAGTTCTGAGGCTAGGTAATGATGGTAGAGTTACAAGATACGAGCTAGATGGTGTTGAGATTGCGAAGAAAGGGATCTGGGAGTTATGATTAGTAAGAATTTAAAACAAAAAGATCAATGCATAAATGTTCGTAATAAAGCAGATAGGACACTGGGATTTATTAATCGAAGCGTTAGTAACAAGACATCTGTTATTGTTCTTCAGCTGTATCTTGCTCTAGTGAGGGCCCCATTTAGATTATGCAGTTCAGTTTTGGTCGCCGTACTATAGAATGAATATAAATTCACTTGAACGTGTCCAGCTTAGGATGACAAAGTTAATTCCCCAAATTAGAAATCTATCATATGCACAAATATTAACAAAGCTTAAATTGCATTCACTGAAAAGGCGAAGAGTTAGGGGTGACATGATAGAGGTTTACAAGTGGATGAATGGACATAACATAAGAACATAAGAACATAAGAACAAAGGCAACTGCAAAAGGCCTATTGGCCCATACGAGGCAGCTCCTATTTATAACCACCCAATCTCACTCATATACATGTCCAACCCATGCTTGAAACAATCGAGGGACCCCACCTCCACAATGTTACGCGGCAATTGGTTCCACAAATCAACAACCCTGTTACTGAACCAATATTTACCTAAGTCTTTCCTAAATCTAAACTTATCCAATTTATACCCATTGTTTCGCGTTCTGTCCTGTGTTGATACTTTTAATACTCTATTAATATCCCCTTTGTTATGTCCATTCATCCACTTGTAAACCACTATCATGTCACCCCTAACTCTTCGCCTTTCCAGTGGATGCAACTTAAGCTTTTTTAATCTTTCTTCATATGAAAGATTTCTAATTTGGGGAATTAACTTAGTCATCCTACGCTGGACACGTTCAAGTGAATTTATATCCATTCTATAATATGGCGACCAAAACTGAACTGCATAATCTAAATGGGGCCTAACAAGAGCAAGATATAGCTTGAGAACCACATTAGGTGTCTTGTTACTTACGCTGCGATTAATAAATCCGAGTGTCCGATTTGCCTTATTACAAACATTCATGCATTGATCCTTTTGTTTTAAATTCTTACTAATTATAACTCCCAGATCCCTTTCGCAATCCGACTTCCCAATCTCAACACCATCTAGCTCGTATCTTGTAACTCTATCATCATTACCTAGCCTCAGAACTTTACATTTATCAGCATTAAACTGCATCTGCCAATCCTTTGACCATTTCAATACATTATCTAGATCAACTTAAATAAATAAATATAAATAAATATAAATATGTTTATTCAGGAAAGGTACATACATAGAGAGATTTTACATAAGTTGATCGATTTATAGATAGAGCTAGTACATACAATGCCTAAAGCCACTATTACGCAATGCGTTTCGGGCAAGAAAACATTAATATCTAAAACTTAATGCTAATTGAACAAAAAGAATAAAATGTTTTGAGAACAGATACAAATAAAGGTACAAAAAAAGGGGGGGAACATGACTGAAAAGCAGCACAAATACAATATGTAGACAAACAGCGTTGAATAAGAAAAAAAAAAAAAAAAAAAAAAAAAAAAAAAAAATATGACATGGGTTGACAATAGAGGGGTAAGGTAGGTTACAGGGAGTTTAACAGGTAGTGTTTAGTTTTAATCTTAAACTGGTTGAGAGAGGTACAGTCTTTAACATGGTTGGGAAGGTCATTCCACATTCTGGGTCCCTTGATTTGTAGAGCATTTCTAGTTTGGTTAAGTCGTACTCTTGGAATATCAAAACTGTATTTATTTCTGGTGTGGTGCTCATGGGTTCTGTTACAGCTTTCAATGAAGCTTTTGAGGTCAGGATTGGCATTACAGTTCAGCGTTTTATATATGTATAATACACATGAGAGAATGTGCAGTGACTTAATATCTAACATATTGAGAGATTTGAGTAGGGGTACCGAGTGATGTCTGGGGCCAGAGTTGGATATTGTCCTAATAGCAGCTTTGTGTTGAGTAATTAGAGGACGTAAATGATTTTGGGTAGTAGAACCCCAAGCACAAATACCATAGTTGAGATATGGATAGATGAGGGAGTAATAGAGAGTCACCAGGGCAGGGCGGGGTACATAATATCTGATCTTGGAAAGAATGCCAACAGTTTTTGAAACTTTTTTTGATATATTTAGAATGTGTCCCTGGAAATTAAGCTTGTGATCAATGAGAACGCCAAGGAATTTGCCATCTAATTTGTTACAAATTTGGGTATTGTTAATCTTGAGATTTATTTGGTTAGAGGATTTATTGCCAAACAGAATATAGAAAGTTTTGTCAATGTTAAGGGTGAGTTTGTTGGCAGTTAGCCAAAGATGGACTTTATTAAGCTCGGTATTTACTGTGGCATTTAGAGCAAGGGGGTCAGGACTGGAGTAAATGAAGGTTGTGTCGTCAGCAAATAGAATTGGTCTAAGGTGTTGGGAGGCATTTGGAAGGTCATTAATGTAGATGAGAAAGAGGAGAGGGCCAAGTATACTGCCCTGAGGAACACCAATGTTGATGGGTAGGGTAGGAGAAATTGAATTGTTCACAGAAACATACTGGAGTCTATCAGTAAGGTAAGATTTGAGGTATTGCAGGGAGAGTCCTCTGACTCCATAATGATGTAATTTAAGAAGAAGGTTTTGGTGGTTCACAGTGTCAAAAGCCTTACGCAGGTCCACAAATAACCCAACAGGGAACTCATTTTTATCAAGAGCTGCATGAATTAAGTTAATCATACTAATCAGTGCATCGTTAGTGCTTTTTTTAGGTCTGAAGCCATATTGGCAAGAGCTAAGTATATTGTGCTTGGCTAGATAAGAGTAGAGCTGCTTGTAGATTAGTTTTTCAAAAATTTTTGATAAGTTAGGCAGGATTGAAATAGGTCTGTAGTTGTTAACATCTGTGGATCACCACATTTGTGGACAGGGGTTACTCTCGCTTTTTTTAGAATATCTGGAAAGGTTTGGAGTTCAAGTGACTTGTTGAAGAGCAAAGCAATTGCAGGGGCTAAGGATCTGGAGGCTTTTTTGTAAATTAATGTCGGAATCTCCTCAAGGGCACTAGACTTGGTTTTAAGGGAAAGGATTATCTCATTGACATCAGTGGAATTAGTAGGCTTTAGGTACAGAGACTGTGGATAGTTACCTGTAAGGTAGTCCTTAACCTCAGTACTGGAAGAAGGAATATCATTTGCAAGGGATGACCCAATGGAAGAGAAGAACCTATTGAACTCAATAGCAGAATCAGATGCTGAAAGCTGACCATCGTTATTTGACAGGAGTGTTGGTTTGTTATTTAAAATCTTCTTTGATCCCAAGATTTGTGAAATTGTGCTCCAAGTTTTTTTAATGTTGCTCTTTATTTGGGTAAATTTATCTTCGTAGTATTTAGTTTTGGCTCGTCTAATTATCTTAGATAGCAGTAAAGAGTAATTCTTTGAGAATTCTTTAGAGACGGTTCCTAGCCTATACTTCTTCTCAAGGTCATGTTTTTATTAATGGATTTAAGTATTCCCTTTGTAAGCCAGGGATTGTTAAGCCTTTTGGTAGTGACTTGTTTTGTAAGCATAGGACAGTGGGTGTTATAAAGGCTTAGAGTTTTTTGAAGAAAAGATTGTACTGCTAGGTTGATGTCCCATATGTTACCTAACTCTGATTCCCAGTTGACATTATCAGCAGCAGTTATAAAATTGCCTATAGCAGATTCATTGTGCAGCCTAAAACTTATCTCCCTTGACTCTAGAGGTGGTTTGTTAATGGTAGTTAAGAGAAATGTGGGGTAATGGTCTGTAGTACTGTCGGTGATTATACCTGAAGTAAGCGGAGAGGTTATGTTGGTCCAGATGTGATCTAGAGTCGTGGCTGTACTATCAGTGATTCTGGTAGGTCTAGTGATTAAGGGTATGAGGAAGCAGGAATTCATACAGTTGAGGAAGCTAACAGTAGTAGGGTGCTCAGGCTCGCAGAGGTCAATATTAAAGTCCCCTGCGATAATTAGATGGTTTTTGTTAAGTCTGTTATCGAGTATTAGATTTCTAAGGTTTGAATTGAATTCGGGCACATCAGTGTTAGGAATCCTATAGACTGCTCCCACAGACAGGATAGACTCGGTACCCTTTACTCTGAAACTGGCGAAGATATACTCCCCACAGCAGTCTCTAGTTCTAATTACTTTTAAGCATGTTAGTTCATGATGGTAGTAAAGAGCAGTACCACCACCTCTCTGAGTTTGACGACAGTTGTGAATTGCCAAGTAGTTAGGCATGTTAAAGAGTTGAGTAGTATCCTCTTTCAACCATGTTTCAGTAAGTACAATAAAAGTGAATTTGTTGTCAATAGTTTCAATTAAGGCACTAACATCATCGAAGTGTTTACCTAGGGATCTAACATTTAAGTTGATTACAGAGATATTGTGATTATGTGATAATACATTGTTTACATCATTTGCTGTAAAATATCTGCAGTTCAGATCATTAAAGTGATGATTGTCATAGATAGTGGATAAGAGGTTTAGTTCTGGGTCTATACTTGTCTGCATAAAAAGGCTGGTTATTAACCAGAAATAGTATGAACTTATTTAAGAGAACAAAATGTGATCAATAATTACTTTTCAATAGAAAAGTTAATTATAGCAAAACACAACAATACAATAATATAACAATACAATAAAAGCTTACAAAGTACTAAGTCTACTAAAATTAAAGAATAATTATAGCAAAACACAACAATAAATGCAAATAAACAAAAGAAAATAAACAAATAGAAGTAGGAAGGACACTAGATAGCCATGGAGGAAACACAAGTTTGGTGGAGAGAACAAAAAATCGGTAGAGACAGTCAAGATGATTATATAAAAAAAAAAAATTGTCAAATGATAAATGTAAAGTAAAATAATCTTAAAGATAATAAGTTTTAATTAGCTTAGTTATTAATATAGAATTAGTATGAACTTAATTAAGAGAACAAAGTGAGATCAATAATTACTTTACAATAGAGGACATAAATCAATACAATTAAATTTAAATTTTAAAAATAGGGTAAGATTAGATTTAAGAGCAAAATTTTACAATGATAATGAGGTAGATGCTTGGATAAGTGCATGGAGACTTGACGGATTATTTAGAAGATCATATGAATGAGAGAACATTTGGTAAATGGTAATGCAGAGACAGCACCTTGGACAAAGTTAGATTAAGTTAGGTTAGGCTCAGGCACTGAATGAGTTATTTTAAGTACTGGCATTGGTCGGGTTCAGGTTTTCCGATATACCACAATCACTAAAGAAGGCCAGTAGTTGTTGGTCACACTTTATTTCATATCTTTTCCCTGCACTTTCCTTCTTAGCAATGATCGTTCCATTCCTAGTGTAACACTGCTTGATAAGACCAGGGTTCCGTTTGCGAAATTGACGCAGCCTGAAGAGGAGGGATCCACGCTGCTTTGTAAGACACTCATTTATATAGAGGTTGGTTTTTTGCTTAGCAGCTGATTGTATAAGGTCAGACTTAACAGAGGGATCTGCAAGTTTGATGAGCAATCTCCTATTGCTACGGGGACTGTTTTTATCTATCCTGATAGCTGATTTGATAGCAACATTTACTTTGATCTTTGAATTAATTAGGGTGTGGGCTATGTTACAACAATTCTCACCTTGTTGTTCCTCAGGTAGATCAGTAGAGCTAATTATCAGGGAGTCATGAAGTTGTTGTTGCTCTAGGTCATCTTCGGAAGCCGCCTGGTGAATGTGAAGGAGATTGATCTGTTTTTCCAGCTTTTGAAGGAGGTCACTTTGAGCTGAGAGGGTTTCCTCTGCCTGAACCTTCCGTATTTGATCCATTGCATCATTTGCAACAGTTTGTAGGTTGAGAATTTCTTGGTTGTTGTTCGTCGATGATTCAAGGAGGCGATCTATGGTATGTTGTTGTTGAGTGACTGTGGCTTGGAGGGCCGAAATAGCTTCAGATTGCCTTAGTACAAGGTTGTGAAGTTTCTGCAGCCATGGGTTACTTCTGAGAGGTTTGAAGTTTAGACAGGGAGCCATAGATTGGATGAATTCTAAAGCTAGAGATTCAAGTTGAGTTGAAGGGGGTGAGTGAGGAGGGGGAGCGGATGCTGTGTTTACCAACAACGGCGAGGATTGCGGCGTTGCCAGTGTTCCATTCAGATCTCTAGGAGTTAAGGATGGAGAGCGAGAGGCACCCCTGCCTTGCTTGTTGCTATGTTTGGGCATATTTTCGGCGATAGATTCTTGGTAGTGTTCCTAGAGATAGATACTTGGAGAATTATAGTGGGGATAGGCGTATGGTGAGCGCTTGGCAACAGGGTCGTGGATAGGCAGGCGAAAATTGGGTAATTTTGGTTGATTTCTGTTGAGGTTCACTGTGAGTTATGGCATATTAAGTCTCCATGCACTTACTCATGCTGGGCAGCAGTTAGGCCATGCAGCGTTGAGTGGAGACGAAAATAACACGAATTTTCTGCAGAGGTGCCGGTGCCGGTCCACCCGCCAGCGCTTCCCGCTTGTATCTTGCTCTCGTATGTATATACTCGTATACCGTATATACTGTGACTCGCAGAGTGCACTCCTGGCATTGAACGCACATATCAGTGACACCCAGAAAATAGTCAGTGATATTCGAATGAATGTTTTAGCTGCTAAAGAAAACAGATTTGAAATTAAATCCTATGGATACATCACATGTTGGCATCTCAAGGCATGACACTTTTTTTTTTTTTTTTTTTTTTTTTATATATACAAGAGTTGTTACATTCTTGTACAGCCACTAGTACGCGTAGCGTTTCGGGCAGGTCCCTGGAATACGATCCCCGCCGTGAAGAATCGTTTTTTCATCCAAGTACACATTTACTGTGGTGTTAAACAGAGGCTACAGTTAAGGAATTGCGCCCAGTAAATCCTCCCGGCCAGGATACGAACCCATGACATAGCGCTCGCGGAACGCCAGGCGAGTGTCTTACCACTACACCACGGAGACTGTCACACTGTTGATATGCTTGCAAAGACAGCCTGTAGAAAACCAGTGGTAGAAATTGATATGGGTATTTCATTAGCAGTGACAAAGAGAATACTTAAACTAATATCTAATGAAGATCTCACCGACCTAACAAATTCACAAAGACCTGAAAGTTGTAGCATTAAATATTATGATTGATATCGTGAGGAAACATTCACATATGGGACTAATAGAACAAGAACCCGGCAATGTGATGTTATAGTGGCCAGAATACGCCTGGGATATAGACGTATCTGGCAGCTTTCTCAAAACCCAAATGTCGAGTACACTATGTGTCAACTTTGTGAAAGAGAAAACATGCACTCTCTTGAACATTATATTGTAGAATGTCCCATACTGGCTGACTTTCGCCCTCCTGGCCTAAGGTATGCTGAACTCTGTAATTACTTCAGAGTACTGGAACACTTGATGATATATTGGACTTGTATCCAAGATTGACCATGTAATAGATTAATTATACAATGTATATGATGTAACTATATAACCTGAGCTTGTAAAACCACCTTAATCACCTTCAGTGATTAAGTGCTTAATTGCACACTAGTTTCTTTATCAGCTATCTCACCCTGTCAGAGTAAATGAGATAAATGTCTGTGAATGCATGTGTGTGTATATATGTATATGTGTGTGTGTATGTATATGTATGGGCCCGTGTGACGGTAACGAGTTGGAAATGGTGGTCGGCAGTCTTCCAACTAGCAGGTGTCAGTGCTGGGCCACATAATAAATATTAAAAAAAAAAAAAAGAAAAAAAAAGAGAAAAAAAAAAAGAATGACTGCGTGGTTGGTAATCTGTGGTAAGGTAAGAAACATAAAACACAATAATAAACAATGTACTTTAATAACAATAAAAAACAAATTGAAGTAAATGCAAAATCTTGGCTTAATGGTAAAAAATGTCAAGTGGAAAAATAAATAAACATGAAAATAGATTACGTTAATGGGGGAGGAGAATTGACATACAAAGGTAAATAAAATATGAATGCTGGAATATATGCACTATCTATAAACCTCTATTTGACCACACAAGGTGAGTCACTTAGGTGTTCATAGAATGAGAGCACAAGATATTCTGGCTGGCAGAAACGCAAGGGACTCCAACAATAACTGGCGATGACTTGTGATTGGCGAGGAACCGGAGTGGCGTGTTGGTTGGCGGCCAATGAGAAAGCTAGATGGCCGCAAGTCGCTAGTTAGGCAGTTGAAGGGTTCGGCGCATCAACCAGGTGTACAGCAGGTAATGGAGTGGGGGAGGAGGGAGTTGAGGTGCGTGTGGCTGTCTTGATATATACGTTTAGCCACTACAAAACGTATCTTGTATATTGTTGAGGACGTGATGAAATACGAAAATAGCAGGCTAAATCTCTGATAAGAGATTATCGTCACAACTCTCCCCCGAAGCCTGCTGTTCGGGCGAGTCATGTTCACTGGAGGTAGAGTGGGAGGTGGAGCTGCCTCTACCTCATGCACTCTGGAGAGGGCGTCAGCGATGATGTTATCAGGCCCTTGACTTGATGTAGCAGGACTTTAAATTGAAGCCTTGACATATAAAGCCCATCGCAGCAGAACGTTGGGCTTATTAAATTGGGCTTGATGTAGAGAATCTCAGAGGGTTGTGGTCCCGAAGATTGGTTTGGTGTGCACCTAGCACCATGCAGATTATGGTGCACAAGCTGTTGAAGCCTACAGGACGATCCGAAGGCAGGGATTCCCTTCATCTTATAGTACTGTAGGTTCTCCTTTCTGGTGAAGAGTTCATCTGACTCATCCATGAACCAAATAATACCATCTACAAGGATGGGGATATAACACGTCAACTGATTGTAGAAATGGCAAATAATTTACATAGTTTCTTTTCATCAGGTTGGTGCTAAATCTTGCGCAGAAAATCTCACGAGACTCGCAGACACATATTAACCATATACTCCAGGCAGCTATCCAAACTCTCTTCTCCGTTCACCAATCAGCCCGGAAGATGTGTGTGTGTCCATCATTCACTCTCTAAACACAAAGGCAGGGAAACACAGTGAATCTCCATCCATTGTATACAAGAGCCCTCCCATGCCCTTGCCCCCAACCCATAGCACCGACCTGTTCAAACAAATACTATAAGTGTCACTCCTTCCTGATATCCTCAAAAACAGCAAGAGTAAACGCCAGGCCATCAAAGGGAGGCAATCCGGCGTGACCATAAACACATTATAGGACCAATAATCAAATCTACCCATTTCTAATCAAAAATATTTGAAAAAATTATTGACAAACAGCTCTATTCCTACCATCGTAAAATTCGACATAGCTCCACCCCTGCCAGTTTGGCTTCAAGGTCCCAAAAGAGCACCAACGATGCAATCATTAGTCTCCATGACGTAATCTACTCAGCACTTGACAAAATGAGTTTCCGATTGACTCTCACTTGACCTAAGAAAAGACCTTGATACTCGTTAACCATCACAGACTTCCTGCTTACTTAAACTCCAGCATTATGGAATCCGAGGCCTTGCCCTTGACTACATCCGATCCTATCTTAGTGACAGACCCAATATGTAACTATCAATGAAACAACTTCTTCCCCCACCCTCTACAATTACCGTTGGAGTGCCACGGGGCAGTATCTTAGGACCTCCTCTATTTCCTATATATATAAACGATCTGCCTGATGTCTCTAATATTCTCAAACCTATATTGTTTGGTGACGATACTACTCTTATCTATTCAGACCTCCAACCCACATACACTAAATAAATTTGTGACTATGAATTAAAAAAAAACCACATTATGGGATGTCAAACTAACCAAACCTAACATAAACCATCGCCAAAGACTTACTACATCTTTATTTGGAAGGCAAATCATCAAATGCAATTCAGCAACAGTAAGGGACAACATTACATCAGTAATAAAAACTGATGGCAAGTTTCGTGGCCTATTCCTAGACAAGAGACTCAACTTCAGACCCACATCCAACACATAACTAAGAAAGTCTAAGACAGTTGGTATACTCTCCAAAATCAGATATTATGTTCCTAACTCTGCTCGTCCCCTCTCTCTCTATTATGCTCTAATCTACCACTATCTTAATTATGGTATCTGTGCAATGGGGGTCTACCACTGCAAACCCACCGTAACAGGCACATCATCACCCAGCCAAACATCTGCTAGCAGAAATAATAACTAACTCTGCTTTCAGACAACAACTCAGCTCCCTTGTGTAAATCCCTAAACTTGCTAAATATTAACTCTCTTCACACATTCTCTTGTGTCAACTACATCTACAAAACACTGTTCTTAAATGCCAACCATGCTCTGAAACTCCTCTCTGAACAGATGTAATAGGACCCCTTATCACCACACCAGAAATAAATATCTCTTGAATATCCCCAGGGCAAACTTAATCGTGTAAACACTCTATGCAAATTAAGGGACCTAGTCCTATGGAACTCACTCCCTAGAGAATTGAAAAACTGTAAAACGTTTGCCTTATTTAAAACAAAAACAAAAGTACTTAATTTCATCTTCTTAGTTTCCTACACTGAGCTTTTATTGTTTGCTCTGTATCTAGTTTTACCCAATCCCCTAATTCTTATGTATTTAACCCTACAAACCTTATCATTGTGTTCATATTGCCCTGTCTTCCTTTATGTGCTAGCCATTTGCTGTATTGTGCCTACCAAAATTTGTCAACTACCATTCAAGCTTTCATTTGCAATCAATCTTAGCTACCTAAGTGCTTTATTCTACTGTACCTAC
>WNGS01006622.1:9195-24992 GCA_020271785.1 Procambarus virginalis | reverse complement strand
ACGATGGCAGAGATCACCTTCTATTTCCACGCGTGTTTAGGGACAGCCTGTTTCAACAAGCATACTTGACGTGACTGCCCAACCGCGTATATCTATTTCTACTATACAGCTAAGCCGCTGACATTTTATGTGCAGTTTATTTTTAGTTATATGTTTATGGAGGAACATTTTTATTGGCATGTAAATGGGATGCAGGTTTGTCCTGAGGAAGAAATTGATGGGAGTACTCTGAGGCCAGAGAAGAAGTTGATGATTTTAACTTCAAGCCTGTAGGGTAGATGTTGTGCTCTGTGGAAGAGCAAGCCCCATACTGAGGAGTTGGACCTCATACTGTGACAAGAGGAGCAGTGAAGTCTCACATGTTTCTGAGGAAACGGACACACACACACACCTGGCAGGTGGTGTGTGTGACCAGGCAGGTGGAGTGTGACCAGGCAGGTGGAGTGTGTGACCAGGCAGGTGGTGTATGTGACCAGGCAGGTGGAGTGTGTGACCAGGCAGGTGTGTATGTGACCAGGCAGGTGGAGTGTGACCAGGCAGGTGGAGTGTGACCAGGCAGGTGGAGTGTGACCAGGCAGGTGGTGTATGTGACCAGGCAGGTGGAGTGTGACCAGGCAGGTGGTGTGTGTGACCAGGCAGGTGGAGTGTGACCAGGCAGGTGGTGTGTGTGACCAGGCAGGTGGTGTGTGACCAGGCAGGTGGTGAGTGTGACCAGGCAGGTAGTGTGTGACCAGGCAGGTGGTGTGTGTGACCAGGCAGGTGGAGTGTGACCAGGCAGGTAGTGTGTGTGACCAGGCAGGTGGTGTGTGACCAGGCAGGTGGTGTGTGTGACCAGGCAGGTGGTGTGTGTGACCAGGCAGGTGGGGTGTGACCAGGCAGGTGGTGTGTGTGACCAGGCAGGTGGTGGTGTGTGACCAGGCAGGTGGTGTGTGTGACCAGGCAGGTGGTGTGTGTGACCAGGCAGGTGGTGTGTGTGACCAGGCAGGTGGTGTGTGTGTGACCAGGCAGGTGGTGTGTGACCAGGCAGGTGGTGTGTGACCAGGCAGGTGGTGTGTGTGACCAGGCAGGTGGAGTGTGACCAGGCAGGTGTGTGTGTGACCTGGCAGGTGGTGTGTGTGACCATCAGGCAGGTGGTGTGTGACCAGGCAGGTGGTGTGTGTGACCAGGCAGGTGGAGTGTGACCAGGCAGGTGGTGTGTGACCAGGCAGGTGGTGTGTGTGACCAGGCAGGTGGTGTGTGTGACCAGGCAGGTGGTGTGTGTGACTAGGCAGGTGGTGTGTGTGTGACTTGGCAGGTGGTGTGTGTGACCAGGCCGGTGGTGTGTGTGACCAGGCAGGTGGTGTGTGACCAGGCAGGTGGTGTGTGTGACCAGGCAGGNAACAATATATATATATATATATATATATATATATTATATATATATATATATTAAGGGGTACCACCTCTGGTGCAATTGCAGGGACCCACATCCTCGAAGAAGAAAACAAAGAGCATTCAGAGAAGATCTTGTGGATTCTCACTGAATACTTAATTCTTTCTTCTCCTACCACCCCTATTATTTTTTTGTATGTTTTGTTTTATTTTATTGCAATGCTACAGTTTACAGAGAACCACACACACACACACAAATATATAACAATTAAACAATCAGCGTTCGAAGACCTCGTCCAGCTCCTCGGAGGTTGGGTGCGTACCCAGGATACAGCACGCATTTCCCCTCTGCACTGCGACACTGAGGCGCTGGAACAGGAAACTGGCTGCTCGTGGGTCTCTAGTTTTCCCAATGAGTTCCTCACCAACCTCCTTTAAAAACTTGAGTGCACATTTACCCCAGGCGCCCAGAGTCTCTGAGCCTATCGGCACGAACCTGTAACAACGTTCTAGGTCTCTGTACTTGTGGATTTTCTGGGTCTCCCTGAAGGTGGCTGCCCCACCTCCCTCCGCTGAGCTGTAACGTAAATAGGTATCAGCCAATGTAGATGCACAGGTGTAATCCCATACGACCTGTTTACCTTCCCTCCATGGCTGCAGGGTGACTCCATCTGGGCGTTTTTGGCTGTGTCAGGTCTGCACAACTGGGGTTCCCTTTGTGCTGGACACCCAGCTGTAGCCAACTTCTCTTGATGATGTCATTGACTGCCTCGTGTCTGGCAATCTTTCCCTGTGTCTTACGACAGATGAGACCATGGCTGCCGTATTGGTCTGCCCGTGCCTGGCCGCAAATACACCGTGCTCGGTGGAGATAGGGGCGGCAAGGCGCAGAGCAACACCAATACTTAGGGCCCGATGATCCAGGCGGTGCCCAAGGCGGAATTAGGGACTGCCAACAGGAAGTCCCCAGCATGGGGGCTTGCACAGCTAGGAGACCGCTCTGTCCTTCTGAGAAGCTACGTCCAGCAATGCTTTGGCGATGTTCTCCACTATGGGGCTATCCCATTTGCCTGTTTACCGTCGTTTGGACAAGTTGGTCGGGGTGTGAATTGGCGAGTGTGTCCCACCGACCAGCTCCTTCCACAAATTTGGGATCACGAATCCCAATGGAGTTCCTTAGGTATTCTGGTAGTATTTCCTTATATATATATATATATATATATATATATATATATATATATATATATATATACATATATATATATATATATATATATATATATATATATATATATATATATATATATATATATGTATGTCGTACCTAGTAGCCAGAACGCACTTCTCAGCCTACTATGCAAGGCCCGATTTGCCTAATAAGCCAAGTTTTCATGAATTAATTATTTTTCGACTACCTAACCTACCTAACCTAACCTAACCTAACTTTTTCGGCCACCTAACCAAACCTAACCTATAAAGATAGGATAGGTTAGGTTAGGTAGGGTTGGTTAGGTTCGGTCATATATCTACGTTAATTTTAACTCCAATAAAAAATTTTTACCTCATACATAATGAAATGGGTAGCTTTATCATTTCATAAGAAAAAAAATTGTGCAAATATATTAATTCATGAAAACTTGGCTTATTAGGCAAATCGGGCCTTGCATAGTAGGCTGATAAGTGTGTTCTGGCTACTAGGTACGACATGTATATATATATATATATATATATATATATATATATATATATATATATATATATAATATATATATATATATAATAATATATACATATATATATATATACAGTAACTCCTGTTGAAGTGTATGAACTCTCCCTCTGCCTCCGTTGTTGACAACGTCAACGGAACGCGTCGTCTAGTTTCTTGCATCAGACCCAAGACGATTTTAAAGTGAACTTTGGAGAGTTAATTTTTACAGATAATTCTGTGTCCCCAATTATACTAGCGGCTGATGGAGAGTATGTGTGGTGGTGGGGATGGCTGGGAGGCCATGTGGAGTATTGTGTGGTGGTGGGGATGGCTGGGAGGCCATGTGGAGTATTGTGTGGTGGTGGGGATGGCTGGGAGGCCATAGGAGACAAGCCTGACTGAGGACACACATGCAGGAGGCCAGACACCTGGAGGCATCAGAGCTCAAGCCAGTCATTCTGCCCCTCGAGTCAGGACACGTTTAAAACTTTCCTTCTCAAATCGATCGACGAGAAAGTTGTTTTCCTGTGAAAGGTGGAGGGTGTTGGCCAGGCAGGAGCCCATCAGATATCTCTGAGCTAAGTACCTGTTGGCTAGATAGCTGCAAGTTAGACACCTGAAGGGTCTACACCTGTGGGCTAAACAGCTGTAGGTTAGACAGGTATAGGCTAGACGGCAAAAGGCTAGAATTGCGTGGTCTAGTTAGCTGCAGGCTAGATCACTCTAATCTAAGTGGCTTAATAAATGACTCGAGTGCAATCTATGGAAAGTGTAATTATTAATCATTAATCGTTATAAAGTTCCTAGAGGTGCGGTAGAGGAAAGTGGGGGGGGGGGGGGGTAAGTCTATCCACTCTCCACCACTGTGAAGGTGAACACTCCCACAGTCCACCACTGTGAGAGTGAACACTCCCACAGTCCGCCACTGTGGGGGTGAACACTCCCACAGTCCGCCACTGTGGGGGTGAACACTCCCACAGTCCACCACTGTGAGAGTGAACACCCCACAGTCCGCCACTGTGGGGGTGAACACTCCCACAGTCCGCCACTGTGGGGGTGAACACTCCCACAGTCCACCACTGTGGGGGTGAACACTCCCACAGTCCGCCACTGTGAGAGTGAACACTCCCACAGTCCGCCACTGTGGGGGTGAACACTCCCACAGTCCGCCACTGTGAAGGTGAACACTCCCACAGTCCACCACTGTGGGGGTGAACACTCCCACAGTCCGCCACTGTGAGAGTGAACACTCCCACAGTCCGCCACTGTGGGGGTGAACACTCCCACAGTCCGCCACTGTGAAGGTGAAAACTCCCACAGTCCACCACT
This sequence comes from Procambarus virginalis, assembly GCA_020271785.1. Lineage (NCBI taxonomy): Eukaryota > Metazoa > Arthropoda > Malacostraca > Decapoda > Cambaridae > Procambarus > Procambarus virginalis. The sequence continues at coordinate 20,581 of WNGS01006622.1, read as the reverse complement.
GTGAGGCTGAACACTCCCACAGTCCACCACTGTGAGGGTGAACACACTCCCACAGTGAGGTGTGAGGTGCAGAACGTTCAACAATATCCTCACTCTGCCTTAGGGGTTCCGGCTCAGCCCTCACACCTGGAGACCACCAAAAATATGTTATCAACTAATTTGTGCTGCTCGTGCACACTACTAGCCATGCACTCCGTTCACTAGGCGTGCACTCTGGGCGCTAGGCGTGAACTCCGGGCACTAGCCATGCACTCCGTTCACTAGGCGTGCACTCTGGGCGCTAGGCGTGAACTCCGGGCACTAGACGTGCACTCCGGGCACTAGGCGTGCACTCTCGGCACTACGCGTGCACTCCGGGCACTAGGAGTGCACTCTGGGCACTAGGCGTGCACTCTGGGCACTAGGCGTGCACTCTGGGCACTAGGCGTGCACTCCAGGCACTAAAAGTGCACTCTGGGCACTATGCGTGCACTCTGGTCACTATGCGTGCACTCTGGGCACTAGGAGTGCATTCCGGGCACTAAAAGTGAACTCTGGGCACTATGCGTGCACTCTGGGCACTAGGCGTGCACTCCGGGCACTAGGAGTGCACTCTGGGCACTAGGCGTGCACTCTGGGCACTAGGCGTGCACTCTGGGCACTAGGCGTGCACTCCAGGCACTAAAAGTGCACTCTGGGCACTATGCGTGCACTCTGGGCACTATGCGTGCACTCGGGGCTCTAGAAGTGCACTCGGGGCTCTAGAAGTGCACTCGGGGCACTAGGAGTGCACTCGGGGCCTTTGGAGTGCACTCTGGACACTAGGAGTGCACTCGGGGCACTAAGAGTGCACTCGGGGCACTAGGAGTGCACTCGGGGCACTAGGAGTGCACTCGGGGCACTTGGAGTGCACTCGGGGCACTAGGAGTGCACTCGGGGCACTAGGAGTGCACTCGGGGCACTAGGAGTGCACTCGGGGCACTAGGAGTGCACTCGGGGCACTAGGAGTGCACTCGGGGCACTAGGAGTGCACTCGGGGCACTAGGAGTGCACTCGGGGCACTAGGAGTGCACTCGGGGCACTAGGAGTGCACTCGGGGCACTAGGAGTGCACTCGGGGCACTAGGAGTGCACTCGGGTTATATTGTTCTAGCTGCACCCGGCAATGCGTTGCTGTAGCTCAACAACGCATGTGTTGAGCCACAGCAACCTTCCCTTGTCCCCTCGTCCTCCCACCATTCCCCCTCCCCCTAACCCCCGTCCCCTCATTCTCCACACTATTCCTCACTCCCTCGTCCTCCCAACCATTCCCTACTCCCCTGTCCCCTCGTCCTCCCCACCATCCCCACTCCACTGTCCACTTGTCCTCCCCACCATCCCCACTCCCCTGTCCCCTCGTCCTCCCCACCATCCCCCACTCCACTGTCCACTTGTCCTCCCCACCATCCCCACTCCACTGTCCCCTCGTCCTCCCCACCATCCCCCACTCCACTGTCCCCTCGTCCTCCCACCATCCCCCACTCCACTGTCCACTTGTCCTCCCCACCATCCCCTCTCCCGTCCCCTCGTCCTCCCCACCATTCCCCACTCCCTTGTTCGATGCATTCCCAAATGATGTGATGTTCTCATCACTGAAATATAAGAAAAACAGTTAAAAAACGAAATGAATAACAATGAAAAATAAAAATAAATAAACTATACTCATGAAATGAACGGTATGGTAAACAACACAGCTCAATTCCAATGCAATGTCGCACAAAATAATTAAATGAAAGTTAAAATATATCGAAATCTATTTGTCAATGCAATTGGAAACATTGAAATGGATTCGTTACCTATTTAGTATAGCGTGTGTTGCTCTTACATGCAACAGCTGGCGCTGTTTCTTAAAAAAAGAATGTTTTTACCTGTCACAGGTGTGACATCTGTACTTATACTTACGAAATGAACTGTATGGTAAACAACACAGCTCAATTCCAACACAATGTCACCCAAAATAATTAAATTAAAATGAAAATGAATCGAAATTGATGAAAATTCAATACATCAGTGCAATTGGAAACATTAAAATGGAATCGTAGCATTGAAATAGCATGTGTTGCTATTACGTGCAACAGATGGCGCTGTTTAAAAAAAATGTTTTTTAACTTTCACAGGTGTGGCAGCTATACAGTAGGAATATATAAACATGCGCGTATTCGAATGGAACGTTGTGTGAAAATTTCAAAGCAATCGGTGAAGAACTTTCGGAGATTAGCGATTTTGAACAAACGAACATTTACATTTTCATTTATATAGATTATATATCAAATTATAAGTATACGTAAGAACCCCATAAGTATTCCATAAATATATAAGTATACTAAAAATTCACAGTATACAATATATACAAGTTTTTGTGATAAACATATATTCCTCGTCACTACTATACACATAACGTATAAAATTCATACGTAAATGATAACCAAACCTCAGAAGGTGAAGAGATGACGACGTTTTGGTCCGTCCAGGACCATATCTTGAGATCTTGAGGTTATCTTGAGATGATTTCGGGGCTTAGCGTCCCCGCGGCCCGGTCCTCGACCAGGACTCCTTTTTGTTACACATCCCCCAGGAAGCAGCCCGTAGCAGCTGTCTAACTCCCAGGTACCTATTTACTGCTAGGTGAACAGGGCATCAGGGTGTACTCGACCTCTTATTCTTATTTTCTTTCTCCTCTTATTCTTACCTATCCTATTCATCCTTCACACCATTATTACACCTATCCCATTCGTACCATTCTTCCTATTTTTATCTTTCGCCTTGCTCCTATATTCTTCTAAGAATTACCTTCTCTTACCTGCTCCTTTCCTCACTCTTACCTTTCTCGCTCCCTTCATTACGGGCTATTCATGCCCATGCCACTTCTGGTGGTGGCATAATCTTCATCAATCAATCAATCAGTCTCGCTCACATCACAATGGTCCGGGACGGCCCAATCGTCCTCTTCTATTCATCATCTTCTGATGAGAAGTTTTGTCATCATATCTTCAGCCTCGTTATTGTGACTCATTGTCTTCATACGTAAATGATTCTTAATAATAGTTATTTTTGTTGGCGTGTTGCTAAACTACCCAACTGCCTTGTTAAACGACTGTTGGCGTGTTGCTAAACTACCCAACTGCCTTGTTAAACGACTGTTGGCGTGTTGCTAAACTACCCAACTGCCTTGTTAAACGACTGTTGGCGTGTTGCTAAACTACCCAACTGCCTTGTTAAACGACTGTTGGCGTATTGCTAAACTACCCAACTGCCTTGTTAAACGACTGTTGGCGTATTGCTAAACTACCCAACTGCCTTGTTAAACGACTGTTGGCGTATTGCTAAACTACCCAACTGCCTTGTTAAACGACTGTTGGCGTGTATATCAAATCAGGGCTGCCAACCCTCTCTCTGATTAATCATGCTAAATGATGATTTAACATGATTTAGAATACATGAATCATGTTAATCTCATTTATGTTTAAGGTTGGCAAAGAACTGTAAAGTTCTTAAAAGTATCTTTTAAACTCTTAACAAGTATCTATTAAGCTCTGGTCTCTCCTGCTCTTGGTGTGAGGAGGTTGTGTGGTCAGACTAGCTGGGACGAGAGTTATTATGTCTAGTATAATTATGATGTGTTGGTAAGGTATAAGGAGTGTGAGAGCTGGGGGGGGGGAGGTGAAGCTTAGTTTGTGCTAAGACCATGGTCAGTCGACTTGAGAATGGTCCAGGACGGACCGAAACGTTGTCGTCCCTTCACCTTCTGGTGTGTGGTCTGGTCAACATACTTCAGCCACGTTATTGTGACTCGTCGCCTGTCCATGGTCAGTCCCCCTAGTGATAATGGTAGTGACTTACAGTGTGTCAAGTTGTTAGTAACTTAGTTTGTCAAGTTGTTAGTAACTTAGTTTGTCAAGTTGTTAGTAACTTAGTTTGTCAAGTTGTTAGTAACTTAGTTTGTCAAGTTGTTAGTAACTTAGTTTGTCAAGTTGTTAGTAACTTAGTTTGTCAAGTTGTTAGTAACTTAGTTTGTCAAGTTGTTAGTAACTTAGTTTGTCAAGTTGTTAGTAACTTAGTTTGTCAAGTTGTTAGTAACTTAGTTTGTCAAGTTGTTAGTAACTTAGTTTGTCAAGTTGTTAGTAACTTTAAGTTTGCCAAGTCCTAGTGACTTGACGTTTGCTCTAATTTCTAGTGACTTTATGTTTGCCAAGTCCTAGTGACTTCAAGTTTGCTCAAAATCCTATTAACTTTAAGTTTGGCTAAGTTCGTAGAAACTTATAATTGTCCCAAATTCCTAGTGACTTTATAAAGTATTTTTGGTCAGTTCCACATTGATATCAAGATTGTTAACTTGATATCTATGTTAACTTAGAAGCATTTCAAAGAAATCTTAGAATTTACTTGTCTTCCTCGTTTCTAACTCTGGTCCAGTGCACTAATGTTGTACTAAGACACTGTACCTTGTATATAGTGTAAATGTTAACTATATTACTTGTAAAAGCACTTGTTATTCATTTACCCAGAACACTGGAAGTCTGTCTCTTCCAGTTCCACCTTACCCTAGATACCCGGAAAAACGGACAAGTGTTTTTACTGCTGAGAATGGATTCTTGCCCTGATTCTGGCATTACTTGGGTTATAACAACTCGTTGTACTCAGTATATGTACTCAGGGTACACGAAGTGTGTTTCAGAGCACTTGGAGCGTACTCGGTGCACCCGGAGGGTGCTTGCAACACTCAGAGTGTGCTCGGGGCTCTAGGAGTGTGCTTTAGACATTAGACGAGAGAGAGATGTGTCATAAGCCATACATGGATAACATTCAAGTCCACATCTGTAATTTGCAAATTTATTTATAACTTTCCTTGCGTGTGAGGTATGGCGGGAGGCGGGAGAACAAGGCACTCGCCCGCTGGACAACCCGTCCTGCAAATAGAACGTAGCATTCTGACGTATTCACTACTCAAGGCCAAAAATTGTCGTACTAGAAAATGATAGCGGCTCGCGAAATAGACATACTGTCCCGTTTTTTGTTTTGGTTCCTCTGGTAAGTTAGGATAAGGGCACTTTAGTACGACAGTTTCTTGACGTTGGAAAATCTTAGCAGGACGGGCTGGACTATAAGCATATTTAGAGAAGAGCGTCCTTGGCTAAGGCGCCACTCGGCGCTCAACCATCATGTAACAGAAATACTGCTGGAACACAGGCAGAAAACTTTCATGAAAGAACTACTCAAGTGTCTGCCAAAGGTCTATGACCAGCGCGATTGTGATATAAATGTGGATCTGCAGGCCGCGAGCAGTAGCAGCGTGATTGATCAGACAATCTCCAGTGATGCCTGACTGCATGAGTAGAAAATGTGGAACCAGGTCACATATAAATAAAGAGATCCAAGCTTGCTGGGAAAATTGATACTGCGAGAGTGTGAGATGCGCGACAGCACTGATGTCAGACGTGACACACGTGGACACATCAGCGGTAAGTGTATCACGAAAGTTTGTCTCCAGTTGTTGCTAGACGGAGGCAGCAACGTCAGTCACGGTCAGCCGTCCACATCCGTGACAAATGAGAATATACTTGCCTCCAAATTGCAGTGTTTCTGGAGCTGTCCGGCATCAGTCTTGTCACTCGGCGCCACTACAGCCGCCACGCTCCGGAAACCTGGGTCGATATTTTGTACCATTAAAGATGCAGTCCGCAGAGTGAGATTATTTTTGTTGAGAAAGTGCATAAATTTTGAGAGCAACAATCGCTGAGGAAGCGATAGCAGGACTTTTCTTGGTCTCACAACCAGCGAGACTCTTGGCTGGTGAGACTCTTGGCTGGTGAGACTCTTGGCTGGTGACTCTTGGCTGGTGACTCTTGGCTGGTGAGACTCCTGGCTGGTGAGACTCTTGGCTGGTGAGACTCTTGGCTGGTGAGACTCCTGGCTGGTGAGACTCTTGGCTGGTGAGACTCCTGGCTGGCGAGACTCTTGGCTGGTGACTCTTGGCTGGTGACTCTTGGCTGGTGAGACTCCTGGCTGGTGAGACTCTTGGCTGGTGAGACTCTTGGCTGGTGAGACTCCTGGCTGGTGAGACTCTTGGCTGGTGAGACTCTTGGCTGGTGAGACTCCTGGCTGGTGAGACTCTTGACTGGTGAGACTCCTGGCTGGTGAGACTCTTGACTGGTGAGACTCTTGACTGGTGAGACTCTTGACTGGTGAGACTCTTGACTGGTGAGACTCTTGGCTAGTGAGACTCCTGGCTGGTGAGACTCTTGACTGGTGAGACTCTTGGCTGGTGAGACTCTTGGCTGGTGAGACTCTTGGCTGGTGAGACTCCTGGCTGGTGAGACTCTTGACTGGTAAGACTCTTGGCTGGTGAGACTCTTGGCTGGTGAGACTCCTGACTGGTGAGACTCCTGGCTGGTGAGACTCTTGGCTGGTGAGACTCTTGGCTGGTGAGACTCCTGACTGGTGAGACTCTTGAATGGTGAGACTCTTGGCTAGTGAGACTCCTGGCTGGTGAGACTCCTGGCTGGTGAGACTCTTGGCTGGTGAGACTCCTGACTGGTGAGACTCTTGGCTGGTGAGACTCTTGGCTGGTGAGACTCTTGGCTGGTGAGACTCTTGACTGGTGAGACTCCTGGCTGGTGAGACTCTTGACTGGTGAGACTCTTGGCTGGTGAGACTCTTGGCTGGTGAGACTCTTGACTGGTGAGACTCTTGGCTGGTGAGACTCCTGACTGGTGAGACTCCTGGCTGGTGAGACTCTTGGCTGGTGAGACTCCTGACTGGTGAGACTCTTGGCTGGTGAGACTCTTGGCTGGTGAGACTCTTGACTGGTGAGACTCCTGGCTGGTGAGACTCTTGGCTGGTGAGACTCTTGGCTGGTGAGACTCCTGACTGGTGAGACTTCTGGCTGGTGAGACTCTTGGCTGGTGAGACTCCTGGCTGGTGAGACTCCTGGCTGGTGAGACTCTGGCTGGTGAGACTCTTGGCTGGTGAGACTCCTGGCTGGTGAGACTCCTGGCTGGTGAGACTCTTGGCTGGTGAGACTCTGGCTGGTGAGACTCCTGGCTGGTGAGACTCCTGGCTGGTGAGACTCTTGGCTGGTGAGACTCTTGGCTGGTGAGACTCTTGGCTGGTGAGACTCCTGGCTGGTGAGACTCTTGACTGGTGAGACTCTTGGCTGGTGAGACTCTTGGCTGGTGAGACTCCTGACTGGTGAGACTCTTGGCTGGTGAGACTCCTGGCTGGTGAGACTCCTGGCTGGTGAGACTCCTGGCTGGTGAGACTCCTGGCTGGTGAGACTCTTGGCTGGTGAGACTCTTGGCTGGTGAGACTCTTGGCTGGTGAGACTCTTGGCTGGTGAGATTCCTGGCTGGTGAGACTCCTGGCTGGTGAGACTCTTGGCTGGTGAGACTCTTGGCTAGTGAGACTCCTGGCTGGTGAGATTCCTGGCTGGTGAGACTCCTAGCTGGTGAGACTCTTGGCTGGTGAGACTCTTGGCTGGTGAGACTCCTGGCTGGTGAGACTCCTGGCTGGTGAGACTCCTGGCTGGTGAGACTCTTGGCTGGTGAGACTCTTGGCTAGTGAGACTCTTGGCTGGTGAGACTCCTGGCTGGTGAGATTCCTGGCTGGTGAGACTCCTGGCTGGTGAGGAGCGACTCGGCCAATCAAGTCTGAAGGTTTATTTTTAGATTATATTTTCTAAGGTGAAACACGGATTTGGGATTTTTTTTTTTTGCGATGACGATACAGTCTCTGACGACTGATGGTTGGTAGAAAGTTAATGGAAAGTTAATGTGGCCATGCATGTGGTGTGGCCAGGTAGGTCATCTGTGGCCAGGCAGGTGGTGTGTGTGGCCAGGCAGGTGGTGTGTGTGGCCAGGCAGGTGGTTGCTGTAATCCACAAGTTAGGAGTGAATATTAGCTAGTGAATCAAGCACTACAACGTTTAACAAATGACGGCCGAAAGTACATGCTAGCATTGAGACTGTGGTCACTCACTCACCGAGATAAGGTCAAGGACATTAAGATAGCCGTAGACCTCCCAAACGAATGTACCAGGCAAGAGCACTCAAAGGCTGACCTCTAGTACTTGGGAACAAAGAGATATATATACCCGATTTATATCGGATTTATATAATTTGATTTATAATTGGATAATACTCTCCTTGGAATGGTGGAGGCCATGACCGGCTGGAGGCTATGTCTTGTGGTGGCAGAAGTTTTGCAGGTTGTCTCCTGTCTCCGTCTGTGGCAGCGACAAAGTGAAGCCGACCAAATGTGGGAACCCGATGTGATCTTGTTGACCAAGTTCAGTCTGCAGTGTGTGAGTATTGTATGAGAGACTAACCGGGTGTGGAGCGTTTTTTTTATGCGGGGATATTCCTTCGCGGGCCCTAAGCCTCCGGCTGGCCCATTAAGTGTTGCTTGTTTCTGTTTTACTTGAGCGGAGTATGAGTATTTATTACTCGTATGGTCGCTTCTGTAAGATTTTGCCCAATGTGTTTAACAACTTCTTCTGCTCTGCTGAATCTAAGTGGAAATCTTATTTAGTTTGTAACTGTGAACTGTGTTAGATATTGTTCACTGTGTTAGATAATGTTTACTGTGTTAGATAATGCTCCAGCGGTCTGTCCGGAATTTCTCCACAGTGCTGACATTTCCTCTCATCTTCCGGAACCTGTGAGCCTATTTCCCATGCACCTGGGTATCCAAGCCTGGTGCGATGTAAGTGTACTTCTGTTGCTCTACTGCTCCCTTTCATCAAACTAAGTGGTTCGTAGTTGGTTGAATTCCTGTACCAACCCGCAGAACCTGATATTCAACTGTTGTGTTGTGGTCACTGTACATCTTTTGCGTTGCTCTATTTCTAATTACTTTCTTAATCTGTGATAGACTCTGTGGTATGTAAATGTCTACATTTCTTCTCTTAGTTGCAGGTTTGCAGCTTCACTGTAGTGATGATTTGTTATTAGGGACTTTGGTGGAGGTTACGAGTGTAGGTGGTGACCGGGAAGGTACAGTCGGCTTATTTGTATGGGTATTTGATACAATCAGTGAAAGTTTATTAATGTGTTAATTATTGTCAGTCTATTTTATGTAATTAAATTGGAAAACCCGACGGCCTTTAATCACCTTCCGTATGTTCTTTCGTTGAGTTCCAGCATAAACCTATTGGTAGGCCTCATGGGTCTGGTGTAGAGAATGAGATGGTGGAAAGTAACTGTTCCTGAGGCCAGGGAGTTATGGTTGTGCAATGGTTATGTTCGGAGGGAACCTGGGTTCAGCGATCACGACAAATTTGGTGGCAGCGGTGGGATGGTGTGAGTGCTGCTGGACACACTCTGGGCAGATGGGCCTAGAGTAATGTGCTACAGCCGTGGTGAGCACAGCATGTAAGGATGACCGTGGAGCTGTGATGTATCTACAGCGTTCTGGGGTTGGGGTCCTGGAACGAGACAACAATATGGACCCGAGGGGACATGACCCTGGGGTTGGAATCCACGTTGTTTTGGATGTCAGGATCACATTAGTGAAGAGCAACGATGGGAAATTGAGAACATTCATCAGGTTCGATAACCAGGGTTTTGTCTGGGTCATGGACGATTTCTGACCTAGCAACCATGGGAGACGAAGACAGAAGACAAGTTTTTCTGCCTTTTTTTTAGGTGTGTGATTATTGTAAGCACTTATGTAGGCAGTACAGGGCAAGATGTTAATTTTTTTTTGTTTATTGTGATTAATTAATGACAAGTGTCAAATTTGTTTAGTGCTAACATCGTCCATGTTTTTATTATGGCAAGGGATATATTTATATGCCTGAAGTGTATGTATATATGTGCATTGTGGATTATTACTCAAAAATATATTGATTACAAGAAATTGTTAAATCGTCAGATCAGAAATAATATTACAGATTACGTTACTCATGCTTTGATAAGGATTTAATGTATATGATGTATAGGTGGTGTGATTCATGTAAAGGAAATTTTGCAAACATTATAGGAAATTATCTATTCATGTCTATTGTAAACTGCCAGTATGAATTTGTAGAAGTACATTTATGATGAGTGCATCCTCTAGGTTCTTATGCTAATAGAACCGCTACAATGATGCATATGGGAACACAAGCGTGTTTAAGGAGGAGAGTGGTGTTGTAATCTACAAGTTAGGAGTGAATATTAGCTATATTCAAGCACTATAACACTTTTCAAATGATGGTTGCAAGTACATGCTAGTATTCAGACTGGGGTCACACACACCGAGATAAGGTCAAGGATATTAAGACAGCCGTAGACCTCCCAAACGAATGTACCAGCCTAGAGGTCTCAAAGGGTGACCTCTAGTACTTAGGAACAAAGAGATTTACAGTAAATCGGATTATACCCTCCTTGGGATGCTGGATGGAATGGTAAATGCAATGACCGGCTGGAGTTGAGTCTTGTGGTGGCAGAAGTTCTAGCAATATGTCTCCTATCTCCGTCTGTGGCAGCGACAAAATGAAGCCGACCCAATGTGGGAACCCGATGCGATCTTGTTGACCAAGTTCATTCTGCAGTGTGTGAGAATTGTACGGGAGACTAATAGGGTGTGGAGCGTTTTTTTTTTTTTATGCGGGGATATTCCTTCGCGAGCCCTAAGCCTCTGGCTGGCCCACTGAGTGTTGCTTGTTTCTGTTTTACTTGGGCGGAGTATTAGTATTTATGACTCGTACGGTCGCTTCAGTAAGATTTTGCCCAATGAATTTAACAACTTCTTCTGCTCTGTTGAATCTAAGTTGAAATCTTATTGGCAAAAAAGCATGAAAAAACATGCTTTTTCTAAAAACAGCGCCATCTGTTGGACGTAAGAGCAGCACACGCAATAGTCTCCGAAGTTCTTCACCGATTGCTTAGAAATTTTTACACAACGTTCCATTCGAATTCACGCATTTATATATAGCTGATATATAGATGCCACAGATGTGACAGGTAAAAACATGCTTTTTTAAATACTGTGCCATCTGTTGCACGTAAGAGCAACACACACTATAATAAATATGTTACGATTACATTTCAGTGTTTCCGATTTCATTGATAAATTGAATTTTCATAGATTTCAATTTATTTTCATTTTATTTAATTATTATGTGTATATATATATATATATATATATATATATAAGTATAAATAATATGCGTATATCAAATTAAACGTGATTTAAATGACAATGTCAGACCACGGAGGAAAAATGAAACAGGAATTTCCTTAAGTACTTTCGTATATTAATACATCTTCAAAAGGAGTGATTTTACAGATTTTACAGGTCTATATAACTTAGATCCATTTTTAATAGATCAATTAAAGGGCGATTTAAGTAGGATCATTGGTGCACATTTGTCTCACTAATTCATTGTA